>JALBCR010002838.1:0-139189 GCA_030710515.1 Abscondita cerata | reverse complement strand
TGTTGTACTTCGTTCAGTTACGTATTGCTCATTAACGTCCGTGTTTAGGTCCCTATTTTACAACATCGGCCGGACAGCGACTACAACCACATGCAGCCTAAAATGACTTTCAATTTTACTTTTACTATCCAGAATATCAGAAATAAAATTGTTACTTAATTTTTATACATTTTTAATATTGGCAGTAGCATATGCTGTCTAATGGATAATCCAGCGGCAAATATTAATTTTAATTTAAACAACTAAAACATTACAAAATGTAATGCACGCCTCGTAATTAATCAAACTTTACATTCTTTTACGCAAGGCTTTTACGTTTTACAAGCTTTTGATTGCGCCTACCTGCAAAAAGTAGGCAACTAACATTTCACTTACGCTGTAAATTTCAGGCATGCAGTTTTTAGCACAGTGCAGGTGTAGTTCATTTCTACAAAACCATAAAATATCAGCCACAACAACAGTCCTCTTCCGTTGGATGTTTTGCGTCTTCCGTAGTCATCATGCAAACACCTAAACAAACTATAGTTTTAGTGCGTATGTCTGTAGGCGCACCAGTGTGCACGTTGTTGTTTGCGCGTTCATGTATGCACGCGCGTACATTTATGCACGCGTATATTTATGCACGCGCGTACATATATGCACGCGCGCACATGTATGCACGCACGAACGTATTTGTCACATTAACGTCCGTGTTTAGGGTCTATTTTTGCAACATCGACCGGACTGCGACTGCAACTACGCTGCAGCCTAAAACAATGACTTTCATTTTTACACTTTATCAATCAGAATATCAGAAATAAAGTGATTTACTTTAATTTTTTTATACATTTTAATAATGGCAGTAGTTTATGCTGTCTAATGGATAATCCATCCGGCAATTTAAGCAACTAAAAAGCATTACAAAAATGTAATGCACGCCTCGTAATTAATCAAGCTTTATTTTTTCACTACTAGCTGAGTGGACAGTTATTGCGTCTCCTAGCCAAGCTGAGAAGTTGGTGTTCTCTATTAGTGGTTAAATCATTTTCTATTGTTGACCTAGGTTAATAATGGACAAATTTAAATTTTTGAGGATCAAGAATAGTTTTTTTAACAAAAGCAGAGTGAAACCCTAATTTTGTATATCCAGAGAAGATTATCTTTAACTAAAAATGTGTGTCTTGACATCTCGTGTAAACATTGACACGTATGAATAGTATAAACTAAGAAAAATGCCAACAGTTAACTGTAACCGCATGGCTGTGTGTTGTTCGGTGCAAAAGCCCTATCTAGCTTGATAGCTTTAATGCTTGTACCACACGTTGCCGATAAAGCCAAGATAACTTGTACAGAGCTGCCAAAAAAGTGTAAAGGGTTTCACTAATTATTGTCTAACCATTCTACCGTTACACAAAACCTAATATAAATTAAATTCAGTTTAGTTCTTGCGAAAATAACATTCATGTATGCAACCCCGCCATCGATTATATTTGTCACAAAATGCTTACCGTAAATAAATATCATTTTGATAAATTGTCACACTTGTCTGTTTTGGTCAACAAAACTCGTTTTTAGTTTAGTATGTGAATAAAATGTAACCCTATTAACTCCTTTAACGAAGTTAAGTAGTTCAGTCCATCAACCCGTAGATAAAATTAAGTGCGAAATCCTGTAAACAAAGACAAAACAAGCATAAACCTTAATTTATCTTTTTGTTGCGTGTGTACTTCTGTGTACAAGTTATCTTGACTTTATCGGCAGCGTGGTACGAAGCATTAAAGCTATCGCTTAGATGGCGCTTTTACGCACACACATGCCATTGATTAACTGTTGGCATTTTTCTTAGATTATTTTTAACTTATTTGTTGTTTAAAATTCGCGCCCCTATCCCATAACACAAATACATAACCTGAATTTATTTATTTATTAAATATGATGGTAGAATCAGTTTTCCAGGTTTCCCAAGGAGATTTTAACCAGGCGAGCTTAAGTTACATCAAGAATTGTAAGTAAATTACAATATTTTGTTGTAGGTGTTTTAAATGGTTAACAGAATCTGGAAGGTCCGATCTGTTGCATAAAATTGTCGACTCTAAAACTTAACGAGTATGTGGAGAACACTTTGTTACGGGCAAAACTTGCACCCGTGCCAAAATTGTATAGAAATCCGGCAATTCGCTCGTGGCGTAGGTTCGAGATTATTTTTACAAAGGTAGTAGAATAGATTAGATCGAAATGGGCGCCAGTCCACAGATGCCTTAATGTGACATACGAATATACGGTCTGGAAATGTGGACGTTTCGAGACCGAACCTGAGGATATTGATTATTGGTTGTTTTTTTTTGTTGGCAAATGCCAAGGAGAGAAAAGAAATGATAAACCACGCCAAAATCATATATACACGTTTATTTCTCTGGTCGGTATTTAAGGAAGTCATGAAAAGAAACGAAATAATTACGTTGATAAATGTAGATGTGTACAAACCCCACTTACGCCTCCATCCGAGTTTGTCGTCGTATGTGAATGGACGATATGGCGTAACCGGCTTCAAGTCGTACGTAGGAGTACATAAATGTTTACACATTGAAATTTACAATAAGGTAAATGAACAAAAATAAAACAGTACACTGGAGCTTTAAAAGTAGCTCTAGGGAGCATCCAAAGAGTACCACAAATTGTGAACTTAACAAAAACTATCTTCAAGGTTTTCTTTAGTTGCTCAATATATTGCGACGCAATAAACTTAAAAACTACACCTAAAATTATTAGAAAAACAAACAGATCACGTTCTTTACAGCTTAGGCTGCATTTCTCACAAATATGTACATCATCCAAGAACCACTCATCCGTATTTAAGGATTGTAATAAAAGTTCGTACGTTACCCTATACTGCAGTTGGATGAAAGCGTTCTGTAGGACCAGTACCCAAAGGTAAGCTGCAAGGTTGAGCAATGGTGCTCTCGCCGTAGAACCATCAGAAGCAAGAAATAAATCTGAGAGCAGTGGACCACCGTTATTAATTTCCGGACCACCAGTTATTATTTAGTACCATCAGAACCAAGCAACCATCTGGATATCAGCAGAGGCATTATCGGGCGTTGATATAAAATTCGCCATGTTAAGAACAGACACGATAAAGCCCGCCTAATAAAAACTTAAAAAAAAATTAGAAACCAGATATCGCTTTTTATTTAATTTACCTGCACGACGTCGACGAAACTTATAAACAACCAGTTAAATTGGACGGTGACGACGCGCAGTTTTTGTAAAGATCACATGTAAAACGGATTTTACACCAAACGATTCATTTTTAATTAAAATGCAATCGGAAGAAAATATTTCTGTACAGCACATTAGATTTATTTCAACTGAACAGATAATTCACTGATAAGCGAAGCACATTAAAACGAACTAATAGTAATTAGCATTTTCGTTAAGCAACACTCGCATTGAAGTGCTTTGCGTATGCAAGCGAAGTATTAGAAATCCCAGTTCCTATCGTTGAGAACACACGTACGAAAAATCGATAGATAAGGCGTATAACAATTTGAAGCAAATTGTATACGTAGAATAAAATCAAATTTGTACCAATAATAATGCTTTTAAATCGAAATAGGAATTAATTACATTAAAGAAAAGTTTTCTTTCAAAGACAAAAAAATGTCACAAACCCCCTCTCACAAAAGGGAAAGATAGGGTTAAGAAACGAAAAGGTTTGATGCCATTATTACTATTATTTTTTGAACGAACCTAAACCTAAAATCAAACTTAGTACTAAATTACCCCAAGGACATATCACTATAAAACCTATGTAATTAAAGGTTTTCTCATTATTACAATACGATAACCATTTTAAAGTTCAAAAGTCAAGCATAAGCACAAGGAAATTAGAGAAAAAAGTCAATCATAGAAGTACTAGTTTCTGAAACTAGATTGATGTTCATTCTGAGCTAGCGTACGTTCTATCAGGAACCCTAATCATACCTTTCTTCTTATCAGACCGGAACAGAGAACTGCATACAATCGACTTAAGGTTTCTACTAGCCGCCAAGAGCGAAAATATCACCTCTGTAAGCAGTGATATACCAAGAATAAAGGCTAGAGTAGAAGATCCGACACATGTCGATGCTAAAGTGAAGTACATACTCCTAACCTATTTTAACCTTAGTCGTGAATACCATTTACAGTAGCTCTAGACGTAACTTCGTTCGAATCAAACAGTACAGTAAAGCATGAGGATGGGTAGAGTATTTACGTAATTTTACTAGTCCAAAACAACTAAATATAGAGCCACTAAGATCCATGACACTATAAGGACAAAGAGACTTGACCGCGAACTTTTTGTCACAATTAAACAATGCATAGTAAGTGGTATATATGTACAACAAAAATTGAAGGTCGTCGTAACCCTACAGTTTGTCGTTTGTCTAATCTAGGTTCCAAAAGTGAGCAGAAATTTTCGAGTCGCCTATGGCGAAATATTTCCAGTTATAAGAATGAGAACCAAATCTAAGCAGAACCTGGAAATACAAGACACAACACACAATAAAGCGAATCAATCCGACCACGTCGTGACCTCAGTGAGGTAGTATCGCTAAATCGTAATAATCTCCACGGTACTGGAAACCTAAGGCATACTTAGTAGAGTAACATTAAAGACCAAAACAGAACAAATAATGGGGTCTGACGAAAGGAAAAAAAAATTTTTTTTTTTTTTTTTTGATAATTTAAGAAATACAATATGAAGTACGGAGCACAGTCGTCAGCGAAAGTTGGATGTAATCTAAAAGTTTTGCGTCGTTTCTTACGACGAGGGTATAATAAGGAAATCTCGTTTATTTCCAAATCTTCCTTGTCTTTCAGGTCATTTTCTGGGTTGTTGTCATCGGTGAAAACGCGCTTGAGGTGTTTAGCGTGCCATACGCCTACAGGACTACCTGCATCGTCTGTAAGATCGTATGTCCAAGGAGACACTACTTTTTTCACCGTAAATGGTCCGGTAAACTTGGGACTTAGCTTTGCATTTAAATGTTTGCTTGCGTCGGAAAGAATAAAATTACGTTTCCATACTCGGTCACCTGTGTTATACTTCACCGGTCGTTGTCGGAGGTTATAGCGACTTTGGGTATTATTATAAGCTTTTGTAAGTCGTTTGCGAATAAAATCTTTTTATCGAAGAGAATAAAGTCTCGTTGGGGTTAGGTATAGGTGTCTCAATGTCAGGGGCAGAAGAAGGAGGACCGTAGGTCGTACCGGAAAGAACTTGTTCCCTTCCAAAAGGGCAAAGAAAGGAGTGCAATCGATCACTTCATGTTTGGCTGTGCGTATTGCGCAACCGAGTTTTGACAAGTGCTGATCCCAACGTCGATGATTTTCGTTTATATAAGACGAAATCATTGTTTTTAACACCCGGTTGACCCTTTCGGTGGGATTTGCGCGCGGAAGGTATCTGGCAGTGTATAAGATAGTAGTACAGTATTCCTTGCACAGGTTAGTAAACGCGCGGCTCCTGAATTGAACACCATTATCGGTAATAAAGTATTGAGGTACTCCAAAAATAAGAAAGACTTGCTCTTCGATAATGCGAACGATGGTCGAAGCTATTGAAGTGCGCAACGGGAAGAAAAGCGAAAATTTAGTAAAGCAGTCTGTCACTACAAGCACATACGAGTTTCCTTTAGTCGATCGCGGAAGAGGGCCAACAATGTCGCACGAAAGAATTTGCCAAGGACCTGTGGGTTTAGCACGAGGGGCAAAGTGACCAGGTGAAGCGACCTGCTCTACTTTATGCGTAGCACATGTTTTGCACCGACGGATATACCTACGAACGTCTTCCTAAGTTTAGGCCAGTAATAAAAATTAAGAATTCGCGCAACCGTTTTAAAAACACCAGTGTGCCCTGCTGTAGGAGGGTCATGAAAACTTTGGATGATCTTTGTTCGCTGATCGGTTGGAACTACTAACTTCCATTCATCCGATGGATTTCCTAGCAACTCAGGAGGCTTACTTTTCACTCGTCGGAACAACACATTATCAATAACGGACCATTTGGGAAACCGTTTAGGAGAAGTACCAATGCGTTCTAGAGTAGTGTTATACCACTTGTCTTGGGTAGGCAGAACTAAATCGTGCGTAGAGACAACAGCTGTATTAGCAATATGGAGGACAGGTACCGATCGAGACAGTGCATCTGGCACCACATGATCCTTTCCTCTCCGATGCACAATAGTAAAATCATATTGCTGCAATCGTACTGACCATCGTGCTAATCGTCCGGAAGGACTTTGCAGACGATTTAACCATAGAAGAGAATGATGATCCGTAATTACAACAAAATGAGCTCCTTCAATATAAGGCCGAAACTTCTCAATTGCCCACAGTACGCAAAGACATTCTTTCTCGGTCGTCGAGTAGTTTCTCTCAGCTCGGGAAAGAGATTTACTTATGTAACTTACCACTTTTTCGCCTTCGGTGGATTCTTGCGTTAGGACTGCTCCTAAGCCAAAATCGGAAGCATCCGTTTGAATGGTAAATGGTAGAGTGAAATCCGGGCAAGATAGGATCGGTGCAGAAATAAGGCATTCCTTGAGTGCAATAAAGGCTGATTGACAGTCAGTCGTCCATATAAAAGAGGCATTCTTTTTAGTCAGTGCAGTTAAAGGAGCGAGTAACGTGGCAAAGTTGGGTATGAAGCGTCTATACCAACTAGCCATCCCTACCAAACGACGAACCTCAGTAACTGTGGAAGGAGTAGGAATATTAATAATTGCTGTGACTTTCTCTGGATCTACTGAAAGTCCATTTTATTTACTACATAGCCCAAATATCGTAATTCTGGCAGACAAAATTTACATTTTTCCCGATTTAGCGTCAGACCAGCGGCAAACAAACGAGTTAAAACCTTCTCTAAAATGCTTAGATGAGCGTCGAAGGTAGACGAAACTATTACAATATCATCGAGATACGCAAAACAATAGGGCTCGAGATCTCCTCCTATAACTCGTTCAATTAATCGTTGAAACGTAGCTGGGGAATTGTGCAGGCCAAAAGGCATTCTTGTAAATTGAAACAGCCCTCTATTTGGTACTGTAAAAGCCGTCATTGGTTTTGAAGATTCCTCCATCGGAATTTGCCAATAAGCGGATCGGATGTCAAGACTAGAGAGGTAGCGCGCATCCCTTAAGCGGTCTAGTATTGAAGAAATGTAAGGAAGCGGGAAAGCGTCTTTTCAGTGACCTGGTTCAATTTTCGATAGTCAATACAGAACCTGTAAGAATTATCTTTTTGCGAACGAGTACAATGGGGCTAGCCCACGGACTATAAGAAGGTTCAATTACTCCAAGTTCAAGCATTTTGTCGAGTTCATCATTTACTATCTGTTGTAGGGTAGGAGACAGGGGATAATAACGCTGCTTAATCGGTTCCGAGTGGGTTTTAATGCGATGTTCAACGAGTGTAGTACACCCGAGTCCAGAAGACTGTCGAGAAAAAGCCTTATCCGTCAGAGCGTTCAACGCCTGTTGTTGTTCGTACGTAAGAAGAGACAAGGAAGACAAATTAATTGCAGGGTTCACACTTGGGTTATCAGAAAATTTCCACTCACCACGTCTAAGATCCGGGACAAATTTCATCGTTTTCCAAAAGTCAACTCCAAGGATTAGTTCTTGAGTCACCTCAGGAATCACCAAAATGTCGAGTAACTTCATCTTTCCTTCTAGGCGAACAGGTGCAGAAAGAATTCCAAGGATTGTACAAGGATGGCCATTAGCTAAGTGACACTGAGAAATCGGCGAAGGTGGTCGAAGAGGTAAAGACAATGCACAAAGACGATCCCATCCAGGACCTCCGAGTAAAGTTCGGGAGGCACCTGAGTCCAAAAGCCCGTTAAAAGTTTGACCAAGAATATCAACTGCGAGATGAGGACGCTCATCGTCTCGTATACCAGTGAGAATAAAATTAAGAAGAAGGCTCTGATTTTCAGGAAGACCATTGAATGGAATTTCCGAGAACAGAGAAAAGGAGTAGAGACAACGTCTCGGATCGTAGCCTCTAAGATCGGTTTCCCTGAACGGAGCAACTGGGACAAGTAGCACGGCGAACACCGTGTCGTCCACAACCGTAACAGTGAAGAACTTGTGGTAAAGGACATTGAGGAGACAAGTGACCACCCTGGTTGCAGTTCCAACACTTTGGAGAAGTAGTGGTCAATTTCTGCACAGTAGACACTTGCAAAGGCACACCAGAGCTTTCAGAAAATCTTACAGTACGCGAAAGTACTGGAGGAGTGGTTGAGGTAGTAGCTAATTCGGAAGTTTGACCGACATATGCTAAGTTTGGTTCCAGTAACTTAGTAGACTTGCGGGATGGTGGTAGTTTGTAACTTTCAATAGAAATTTTATTTTTTCCAATTGTTTCCCTAATACAACTAGTTGATTAATGGAAGTTATTTCAGATAAAGCTAAAGCAGTTTGGTAGAACGGAGTAAGATTTTTACGAATAATTTTGAGTTGTTGTACCTCTGATTGTGGTTCTGATAATCGTTTGAAAAGACTTTGCATTATGGCCACGTACATAGAGATCGTGTCTAAAGGACCCATCGTCCTTGCTTTTATTTCGTCTAGTAAACGGTCATCGTAGTCTACAGGTAGGAATTCAGATTTTAATAATTTTACGACATCGGACCAAGACTTTAGTGATTCTTTATGAGCGCGATATACCAAGAGTGCTTGACCTGAGAGCAGTTCCGGAGCGGAAAGAAATAAATGTAACGGAGTAACCCGATGTGCGGTACTAAGTTCGTCCACGCGGATTAAAAAGTCATTGAGTGAGGAAGGGCCTTCTCCAGAGAATGTCAAGTTCCATTTTGAAACGTGTACAAGTCTTGGTGCGGTAACAACAGTTGCAGAGGGAGTTAGTTCTGTTTCGTTAAAGTCAGATTCTGAAGACGAATCTTGTACATTATCGTCATCGTCGTCTAGTCCTGTAGTTTTATTGGGTTTCGGGCTAGAAGCGTTTATTGAGCCCCGATAAAAAGATGTTCGTTTGAACTTTTAATTGTGGAAATCACATCGTGTTGTATGGTTTTGAGAGCAACGGCTAGGCCAGTTTTTGTAGACTGTTCTGGGTCAGTAGTAGCAGTCATCAATTTGCAACGTCGAAATGAGTGAGCCCACGCCGATTTTATTCGCCGGAGGAGAGGAGCTTTTTCGTCACCATTAAAGTTTGTTAGATATGATTGTAGCTCAGCAATAGAAGCTTCTACAGCTAGCTTTTCATCAGCAAAAGGAAGTGTAGTAGTAGATGTAGTACTGAAAGAAGTATCTCCATCCAAAGCAATGGTTTGACGAGCAAATTTGCGCAGTTCTTCCGTATTGAGACCAGTGGAAGGTTGTCCGCGAGAAGAAATTTCGTATACTAGTTCTGCCTTGTTTAGACGTGAAACATCTACGTTCCAAGAAGCCATTTTAACATAAAGAGAAGCAAAAAAACAAATTAGCGATGCAGTAGATAATAAAATGGTTAAAAACCTTCGTGTATGTAGAAAACTCAGCAAAGCACAGAAAGACTCGTCAAGTAAGTAATGGACGATTTAATAAAAGAAACGAGTTATACCCCCCCTTTACAAAAATAAAAGTACTGGTGAAAATAATGTCGAGTAAAGAGAAAAGAAAACCACGTTGGGCGCCACGAAATCTTGTTACGGGCAAAACTTGCACCCGTGCCAAAATTGTATAGAAATCCGGCAATTCGCTCGTGGCGTAGGTTCGAGATTATTTTACAAGGTAGTAGAATAGATTAGATCGAAATGGGCGCCAGTCCACAGATGCCTTAATGTGACATACGAATATACGGTCTGGAAATGTGGACGTTTCGAGACCGAACCTGAGGATGTTGATTATTGGTTGTTTTTTTTTGTTGGGCAAATGCCAAGGAGAGAGAAAAGAAATGATAAACCACGCCAAAATCATATATACACGTTTATTTCTCTAGTCAGTATTTAAGGAAGTCATGAAAAAGAAACGAAATAATTACGTTGATAAATGTAGATATGTACAAACCCCACTTACGCCTCCATCCAAGAGTTTGTCGTCGTATGTGAATGGACGATATGGCGTAACCGGCTTCAAGTCGTACGTAGGAGTACATAAATGTTTACACATTGAAATTTACAATAAGGTAAATGAACAAAAATAAAACAGTACACTGGAGCTTTAAAAGTAGCTCTAGGGAGCATCCAAAGAGTACCACAAATTGTGAACTTAACAAAAAAACTATCTTCAAGGTTTTCTTTAGTTGCTCAATATATTGCGACGCAATAAACTTAAAACTACACCTAAAATTATTAGAAAAACAAACAGATCACGTTCTTTACAGCTTAGGCTGCATTTCTCACAAATATGTACATCATCCAAGAACCACTCATCCGTATTTAAGGATTGTAATAAAAGTTCGTACGTTACCCTATACTGCAGTTGGATGAAAGCGTTCTGTAGGACCAGTACCCAAAAAGGTAAGCTGCAAGGTTGAGCAATGGTGCTCTCGCCGTAGAACCATCAGAAGCAAGAAATAAATCTGAGAGCAGTGGACCACCGTTATTAATTTCCGGACCACCAGTTATTATTTAGTACCATCAGAACCAAGCAACCATCTGGATATCAGCAGAGGCATTATCGGGCGTTGATATAAAATTCGCCATGTTAAGAACAGACACGATAAAAGCCCGCCTAATAAAAACTTAAAAAAAAAATTAGAAACCAGATATCGCTTTTATTTAATTTACCTGCACGACGTCGACGAAACTTATAAACAACCAGTTAAATTGGACGGTGACGACGCGCAGTTTTTGTAAAGATCACATGTAAAACGGATTTACACCAAACGATTCATTTTTAATTAAAATGCAATCGGAAGAAAATATTTCTGTACAGCACATTAGATTTATTTCAACTGAACAGATAATTCACTGATAAGCGAAGCACATTAAAACGAACTAATAGTAATTAGCATTTTCGTTAAGCAACACTCGCATTGGAAAATTTTCAAAAGTGCCGTTTTATGCGTATGCAAACGAAGTATTAGAAATCCCAGTTCCTATCGTTGAGAACACACGTACGAAAAATAGATAGATAAGGCGTATAACAATTTAAAGCAAATTGTATACGTAAAATAAAATCAAATTTGTACAATAATAATGCTTTTAAATCGAAATAGGAATTAATTACATTAAAGAAAAGTTTTCTTTCAAAGACAAAAAAATGTCACAACTTTCCATTCTTAAAATTAATTAAAAGTGGCAATTTTTTGAACCCAAATTTCCAAATGATGCAAGGTATATTGGCGAAGCAATAAATTCCCCTCAACCTTTTTTATATACAAAAAATATTCTAAGTTTGGAGTTTAAGTTCTTATTAGTTAAGGAAATTTCGGGAGGACATTTTTAAATTGCAACGTGAAAAGAAAGCACTTCAATTGAAGTTAACATCTCCCACCGATTACTTCCCGAAAGCAGAGCACAAATTGTGACAGCTTAAATTGGACTTAAAAAATAAACCACTAAGAAGCAGGACATATACAGAGGAATACAAACAATTTTCACTAAATTGTATTTTACGAGCCCCAAAATGTTAATTTTAAAGTAGGTTTTAAATTTTTGCTGGCTCAAACTGCTACGTGATCATGGTTAGAGTTATATATAAAAAATTTAAACAACCCTTGTGCTACATCTTTACAAATACGATATGTAAAGGTGACAAATTGAAGTCGATAGTATTAGACTGCATAGAAAAAGCTACAACTACAATGCGGTGCCAATGTTAGGGCAGTAGTAAAACATAGTAAGCAACTATGTCGACAGATATGTAATCTCTATGTTGACATTGTGTTAGGAGAACATGTTGTCCCTGTAGCATATGTTCCTTTTAAGATTTTACCATCTATGTCAGGTGCTATGTGATGTCACGAGCTTCTTTTTTACTCAAACCAACACTCACCTTCTCGTGGTGGACTCTGACACTTCCGGAGTAGACTTTGCCGAGTTGGAAGTCAAATACTTCTTTTTATATTTACCTACTCTCGTCTTTTCCCGATCCCGAAACTATTACATTACCAAGGGTTAGGAGGAAGTAGTTTCTAATTCCTATCTTCTTCCTGGACCTATTTCCAAGATGTCGACAACATCAACGAACGGGAACCTTGGCGGAAACAATATAAAATGAATGCAAATTATAACACGGACACGGGAAGAAATAGAAAACCGGTAAAAATAGAACACAAAGAAAGCTAACGATACATTCTCTAAGACCGGTGTCAAAAGAAGCGGTTACCATACTGCCACGATCACAAAATGCTAAAATAATTCTTGAACGTAAGAAAATTAGAATGCAATAGGTGATGGAATAACAACTGCCAAGAAACAGACAGAAGTAAACGATGCATAAGATGTACACAAAAAAGAACACATAAAGCGAATTGCCAGATCTAATCATATTGCCCATTGTGAGCCATCATGAGACATCCGGCAATAGGATATAAATGCCAAGCTTCAGCAATGCACGGTACAGGGTGGTCAACTTAGAATGGACACAAGCTATATCTCGAGAACTATAAATCTGACAATATTGAAAGAAAAATTTAATAGGTAAATCGGCTACGAGAAATTGCTGGAAATTATTTTAAATTTGAAAGACCGCTGCTAGGGGCGCAATCGTATAATTGGCTGTTTATCCAAAAATATGCAAGTATAGGTATATTTTAAATATTTCCATAATAAAGACTGTAAAATTTTTTAATTTTTTTGCTCAGCGTATTTTGCTCTGTCTTTTAAAATGTAGTGGTGGGAGAACGTCAAACATGTTTTTATCCAAATGGAAATAAATCCGGTATAAGTTAACGGAATCGAACAAACTAGGGCTCGTTTAAAAGAGTTCTTCTTATTTAATAATATGTTGTATGAACTTTGTCCGAATAAATTTTGACGTAGTAGCTATAGGGCGCTGTTTGACATTACTACAATTATTGTGCATTATCATAAGATTTTTAAATAACACCCTATGTATCTTTTTACATAGTTACATAGAGGACAAAATTCCTAAACAGTCGGCGCAAACCCCAAATTTCTATTATTTTTTAAACATGCATTACAAAAGATACAGGACAGCGTCCACTGTTATAAGTAGTGGCTGGACTGACATATGTACTACTACATATTGAGATGTCGTATTGTAATTTATGGTTTTAATTGAAATACAATTTTATTTTTAAAGATTGATTTATAAAATATGAGACTTATGATTGATCTCAGGATCTTGACTCCATTTCAAAATAAAATGATTGGTTTTTTATATAATAACAATTTTTGATATAATATAAAGTCATATCACAAATTTTATTAATACAAAAAATAAAACGAGGCTATTATGTTGGGAGCAATTTTATTACAAATCTTAGAAACTAATATTTTATGTGCCGGATGAAGTCACCCTTTTATTAAATAATGTTTATTACTTTAACCGATGTGTGTAAGCTTTACATGATATCTTGATGACATTGCTTTTGTATTTAAAATTTTCTCAATCAATTTTGTTTAGCTGTTCCTAGTTTTCCAACTAATTCCAATTAAACATTTTCATTAAACTTGCTGTATAATTGTTTGCCATGCTTTTACATGACCGATTGACACCATCCACCTTCCCCCACTTTTATTTAATGTCTAACTTTTTAAGCACAACTGCACTTATGAAGATTTAACTTTATCATCGTTAGTTACTTGACAAGTACAACGCATTGCTGTATCAAGATGCAATGTTGTTTCTTTTTTTAATTATAAAGATAATAATTGATTAATATAATGGAGATATAAAGTAATAAGTAACTTAAAATATGATTAATATTTCAACACTTTCCATCACTGGCGTTCCTACGGTATGACCTGCCTATTTTGGCACTGATTTTCTTAAAATAAAAATTATTCTTAAAATCCCCAATCATTTCTAAGAAAATTTGATCGCTTGATTTTTTCAATCCGATGACGGTTTCGCTTACAAAAAAATCGTTTCTCTGCATGATCATAACAATAAATACTACCATGAAGAGACATTGATTTTATTGTTTTAGGTGAAAACCGTGCGTCGAATTAAAAAAAGTTCAGGAGCTCATATCTGCTCATAAATGAATACAGATTTCATTGACTTTTCTTGTTCAGTGGCTCTAAAACTTTTCTCATAGAAACCTCTTGCCCAATTTTTTATAGCAAGCAACATTTGCATAAGGCATATGTTGAGTAAATCGTTGTGTTTTATCGGGCCCATTGTTCATCAAAATTAACTATCACAGTCACTCTGTATTAATTAGAATTTACCTACGAGAAAGAGAAAACAAAGGTACCGGGAACAAATTGGTTAGCAAAATTTTATTTTCTTAAAACCTAGGTATGAGTATCCTCTACACGTAAAAAAAAGTCACCACCCGTACCGCACCCGCATCGTGATTGATCATCGCTCCTGCACGAACTATGCAACTCGCGTGCTCCGGCACGGTTTTGCAAATCCCAACTTGCTTATCATTCAGTGAGCAATGGATTAAGCGAACAAACGTTGTGCAGTTGAGTTTTCATGTTTGTGCAATATGGAGAACAGCTAAGTTTGCTTTGGCTGAAGCACTCCAGCAGCGTTGTCCCTGTGAAGCCACCTGTCCTTTCCATAAATAGTTTGTGTTTGATGAGGTCATCTCTTGTATTCCGTGATGGTTTGGAAGCGTGACATAACGTACTCGGATGTTTCCAAAATTTACGTCAAATATGTGCTGAAGCGTTATGGCAAGACCTGCACAGTCGTTTTTAATTGATATCGGGGCCCTGTAAGCACTAAATCGGCAGAACAGCAACGAAGAACAAATATCAAGTCTTTGGTCTCCCCTTGAAGTTCGTGAAACCTACCAGTAAAACTACATCCGCTGCTTTTCTGACAAATTATCTTAATAAAGCTAGTTTCATCGACCTGTTAATTCCAGCTATTCGTGCGGTTGGAATTATGGTTCTTTAAGCAGAAGGTGATGCAGCATTCTTGTCGTTACAATAGCGTTGTCTATATCTTCAGGACAAAAACATCTGGCAATTGTGGCAGCTGGACACCGATATTCTTGCGATTGCCATTGCACGTGCTGTTTAAAGTTAATTTAAACATACGAAAATTATTGTCGTACTACTTATTTCAAATAGTGTAATTTAGTAATAGTTGTGAAACAAGCTTAAAAGCAATATACAAACGGATTCAGCAAAACGCAATAATAGCATGTAGGTTACTAGATAATGCATATTTTTCATAATTTACGTCACAATTTCAGTGTATATAAACATTGCGATTTATTAATAAAATTATCATTCTCAAAAGTCTGGTCATTCTTAACTACCTTCCGTAGAACTTGACACGGTGGACGTGTTAGTTACCTCGGTAAGCGTAGATCAACAGGGTGAATTCCATCTACCCCAGATCAAGCTGAGAAGAGGGTGATCGCCTTAAAACTTTGTCCGATAATCAACCGATTACTTGGGCAAGGTTTACATTACCTCCGGCAGGTTTACATTGGTCCTTCGAGCAACAATAAAACGAATCAACGCCATCAACAACATACCCGGACATCAGTCGCCGGTCAAACAACAGCACCAACAACAACAACATCAACATGGATGTAGAAAAAATCAACGCGCTAGCCAAGCAACAAGAACTTCTGGGACAAGAAATTATA
The DNA here is from genome assembly GCA_030710515.1 of Abscondita cerata. NCBI lineage: Eukaryota > Metazoa > Arthropoda > Insecta > Coleoptera > Lampyridae > Abscondita > Abscondita cerata. The sequence continues at coordinate 123,469 of JALBCR010002838.1, read as the reverse complement.
AGGTTACATTCAAATAATAAAAAGGACTCCGTATCACGCAAGACACCTTCGTACATTTCAAAACGTTTGTCGGACCTAGAAAAACTATGGGAAACAGCAGTACACAACAACGACAAACTTATATCAACAAAAATGTTACAACACACTTATTTCACAACCAACTACTTCCGGCAGATGAAGATGATTCATGAAGAAGCAGTAAACTACTTAAACACGTGCCCAAAATCAACTGATGAATCTCACCCCGAAGAAAAATCAAACACCGAAGAAATACAACTCGCCACCACAACCAACAAAACCAATTGAAACGATTAAAGCAGCAAGAATGGAGAATAAACAGCATGCATAAGACATTGATCCAAATTAACCAAGAAGTTATGGAAAACAAAGACAGTCAACGCTATGAATTTTTACAAAGGAAAATAACTAGAGATTGGGAACTTATACAGACATTACATGAAGAGATTATGGACAATGAAGATGGATATCAAGATGCATATTTTACCGAAAATACCTTTGGAGACATTGAAGATAAGTACGAAAACACCACAGAAACTTTGGGGCACAAAATACAAGCAGTCCAGCGGCAAGCCAGGCCGAACATCGCGCTTCCCAAGATAACACTACCAACATTTAGTGGCGGCTATGAAGAATGGCCCACCTTCCATGATGTATTTCTGAAGGTCATACATAATAATACGTCTCTAACCGACATTGAAAAGATGCAATATTTAAAAACTCACATTAGAGGAGATGCAAGCACCATCATTCAGCACCTCCAAATCACTGAAGGGAATTATGCAACTGCGTGGAACATCTTGAAGCGACGTTACCAAAATGATAGATTACTAATATCAAAATTAATCGATAAAATCTTAGACATGCCTTCTGTCCAAAAAGAATCATCACACGAACTCAGAAAATTGTACGACATAACAAACGAGTGCCTAGAAGCGATTAACAATCTTCACATAGATACGGAATCATGGGGTCCATTAATAATCCGCATCATCACCCGGAAATGGGACAATGAAACAAACAAATTGTACGAACAAACTTTGGAGAAGCCTCATGAAGTACAAAGTCTTCAAGATCTGATGAAATTTCTAGAACGAAGATTCCAATCTTTAGAAACAATCAAAACAGACAACAAACAAACAAACGAATATCAACGAATGAGCAGCAGAACTCAATGCCCATGTTGCAACCGAGATCATGCCCTAACACAATGCGTAAAATTCAAAACATTATCGAACAGCGAAAGATGCCAGCTTACCTACACTAAACGAATTTGCTACAACTGCTTAAACCACTCATCAGAACAACAATGCTACAGTCCAAACCGATGTCACATTTGTAACCAACCACATCATACCCTACTACATAGGGAGCAGAGGACATACAATTCAAATAGAACAACTACCTTCAGACCAACACATCTTGCAAAAACAAACCAACGAGGTAGTTCAGCACAAATATCGAAAGCAATTAACCACGTAGGAAATCAACGGAACAACATAACCTTGTTGGCCACAGCCTTAATCCAAGCAAGATCGGTTTCTGGAGGGCAAGAATACCTTCGAGTACTAATCGATCCAGGATCGCAAGCAGCGTTGATAACTGAAGAAGCAGCGCAACGACTAAGGTTACCAAAGCAAAAATTAAAGCTGAAATAACTGGGTTAGGGGAGAACCAAAATCGGCGTTATGGAAAGTATCTACATCAATTCAACCACGTTTCCCTACAACATACTCATTAATCGTTGAGTTCCTTGTATTACCAAAACTTACATCAACTATGCCATCAAGCAGAATCGAAAACGCAGGCCAAAGTATAAAAGAATGGCAAAACTACATACTAGCTGACCCTACATTTGACATACCAGGACCGATCGACGCAATCATGGGAGCACAAGAATTCGGAGAAATCATTAAGCAAGGAATTAGGAAATCCCAAAATGGTCTTTTAGGACAGCAAACCGAGCTGGGATGGATACTATCCGGTAACCTGCATCATACTTCTCAAGAACCAATTCAGGTGTTCAGCATAATCAATCGAGCTGAAGAAGACAATCAATTAACAAGATTTTGGGAAATCGAAGAGGCTAGTACACACCGTCACTTATCACAAGATGACCAATTGTGTGAGGACCACTTTAAACAAACAATAAAAAGAAATGGCGATGGAACATATACAGTGAGAATTCCGTTTAAACCAGAACCAAAACCTCTTGGAAATTCGAGAAATCGAGCAATAGCTAGACTTTTCCAACTAGAAAAAAGACTCAGCATGGATCCTCAGATGAGAAATGAATACAATACCTTTATACAAGAATATATTAATCTGAACCATATGAAGAAGGTAACAAATAAGGACGAAGAAACAAAATATTATATTCCTCATCAGCCAGTGTTTAAGGACGACAACGGAACAAAAAATTGAGAGTAGTATTCGATGCATCGTGCAAAACATCAACAAATGTCAGTCTAAACGAAACTATGTTAGTTGGACCAAGACTTCAACAAGATCTAGCAGATATTCTTCTACGATGGAGAAAACATTACATTGTCTTTACAGCAGATATCGAGAAAATGTATCGCCAAATTAAAATGTCTAAAGAAGATCAGAAGTATCATCGAATCCTATGGAGGTTTGATACAAGCCAACCAATTCAAGAATACACTCTAACTACGGTCACATATGGCACTTCACCTGCACAATATCTAGCAATAAAAACACTTCACCAACTGGCAGCCGACAATCGCGAACAATTTTCAAAAGCAGCCCACATACTGGAAAACGATTTCTACGTAGACGATCTCTTATCCGGAGCAGATTCAATAAACGAAGCCAGAGACATACAAAACCAACTAATAACATTACTTAAATCAGGAGGATTTAACCTGCGCAAGTGGTGCAGTAACAGCAAGAAACTCTTGCAAACAATTCCAGAGGAAAACAAGGATCAATCGGCAATAGAAATAACCGAAGATGGTACAAGAAAATCACTAGGAATTCACTGGGCTCCATTCGACGACACTTTTCGTTTCAAGGTTAACACTACCACCAACATCAAAACACCAAACGCAACATTCTATCGAAATAGCAAAAATTTTCGATCCGCTAGGATGGTTAGCACCCGTAACAATCAACGCCAAGCGTTTGATTCAAGAGCTCTGGATGCAAGACCTAGATTGGGATCAACCGATACCTAGCGATCTTGGTAAAAATGGACAGAGTTTGCCAGTGGCTTGAAATCAGTAGAAGATATTAAAATACCTAGATGGATTTGTTCCAATGAAACAAGCGCCTTCTTAGAACAAAATCAGCAGAAGTTAATCAAGAGTTCAAACCAACAAGCAAAATTGATGCTGTCCGCATTAGCATCATTCAACAACACAGAAATTAAAATCAATAACAAACTGGAGCGTTTTAGAGAGCGATTAAATGAAGGAATTGATGCCATCAACGAGATGAAGAAATGGTTCAAGACCGTAGATGAGAACAAAATAAGCATTCACATGCTCAACATTTATCAAGTCGCATCCAATTTTATATCTGAAGTCAACAAGTATTACAAAAGGCTGTTAAGAATCCACCACGGCAAAGGGTCGCTCATAGATATCTTATCACCTACTCAAATCAGTAGCATCATTGAACAAGCCAACTCTAAGCTAACACACAACTTACGAATTTTCAACTCTCCCATAATGCAAGCCACTATGGAACAAGATGAAGACTGCTTTCATGTTTATGGATTATTTCTTATAATCGACATCTCAGATTACGATATAATCCAAGCCACACCAATTCCAGTAAAAATAGAAAATGGATCCTTTTGGTCGTTAAGCATCGCAAAGGAACTAATTGCTATCGACTACAACTCTCAATTATATTTCACAATGAGTGACAACGAATTCAAAACTGCATAACTGTATCAAAAACAAATTTATTTGTTCTCCAGCAGTGATAAAAACCTTGAAACAAGTCCGAATTGCATCATTGACGAAATTTACCAAAGATCAGATCCGGTTAAGTGCAGTGTTCAAAAGGGAAAAATAAACGACGGAATAGTATGGAAACAGCTATACATGCTCAACACTTGGCTATTTATTACTTCAGCCCCTACTAAAATAGCACTCATTTGCAATGGAGATAGACAAGATATCCCTATAAATCAAACAGGAATCATTAAAATAACTCAAGACTGCTATATACAGACAAAGCAAAACATATTGGCAGCTCATCAAAGAACAGTATTCCAGTCATAGCAAGCTACTCCAAGGCCATGTATATGCCCATTAATAACACGTTGGGCGTTATTCACCAACCCAACTTTCACACGAGCCGGTATTTAAACTATCTGACGAAGTAAACAATATTCAACAAGCAGAAGAAAAATTCAACTCGACTTGCAAGAGTCAACGTGGGCATCTTTGCGACACCATTCAGTAGCAACCAGTAGCATCACTACCGGAATTTTATTAACAATTGCAGCAATCATCGGGGATTACATCTGTATCGGTCGAAAAGACGGCTGAGACAAACTCAAACGAGATCGGACGGGACAGCAGCATCAACTACAGATGCAATCGAACTTCAACCCCTTAACATCAAATCCTATTCTGACCTAGAGAATGGGCAGAATGTTTAAAGTTAATTTAAACATACGAAAATTATTGTCGTACTACTTATTTCAAATAGTGTAATTTAGTAATAGTTGTGAAACAAGCTTAAAAGCAATATACAAACGGATTCAGCAAAACGCAATAATAGCATGTAGGTTACTAGATAATGCATATTTTTCATAATTTACGTCACAATTTCAGTGTATATAAACATTGCGATTTATTAATAAAATTATCATTCTCAAAAAGTCTGGTCATTCTTAACTACCTTCCGTAGAACTTGACACGGTGGACGTGTTAGTTACCTCGGTAGCGTAGATCAACAGGGTAATTCCATCTACCCCCAGATCAAGCTGAGAAGAGGGTGATCGCCTTAAAACTTTGTCCGATAATCAACCGATTACTTGGGCAAGGTTTACACGTGCATTGAGCAAACATTGGCTATACATGTTGATGCCTGGAGGACCGGCTACGCCATGCAGGGTACCTACATAATATTGCTAAGTTGCAGAACAGACTAGGCTAGCCTATGGTAAACGACCAGATCTTTGGCAGAGGGAAAAAATCCAGCCTGCTTGTTTTAGAACAGAATGAAGATCTACGATTAAGAGTGAGAATTTTCAACGAGCCGACAGCAACACACTACCAGATAGCCTCAGCGGCGGAAGCATTCATTATAGAATTGTACAAGACAAGAAAGCAGAAAAGGCTGAACAGCTATCGATATTTCTACTACTATGAAGTCATTGGGAAACAAATCTTGTTTTTTCGACATCGCCAGCTTGTCCCCAACAACTGACGGTGCACGACAGCATGCCTTCAGGGTTTTTCATCAGGTAAAGACTATTTCACAAATGCTTGCAAAACAATATCCAATTAACACTAATAGCAATTTTCGTTTTTGCGCAGGTTCAGCAGTGGATGGGAAATAATCTACTACCAACTGAGTGGGGCTGGCGTCAAAGTAACAATCGGAGTTTACAACCTGTGGAGATGAAGGCTTTTCCTGCATCCGAAAACCTGATGCGCCTGGTTAGCTGTAAATGTAGGAACGGATGCCCTTCTGGGTGCATATGCAAAAATGCTAGAATGTTGTGCTTGCTTATGTGCAAACACTGTGTGGGTGTGGATTGTGCTAACTTCAAGCTATGGCAAAATGACGAAAGTGCTGCGTAATTCAATATTTTATTCCTTTATTCCTATACATTTTTAAAACACCCCCTATAAAGCCTGCCGCGGGGTTAGTAGGGATGGCGTATTTTTTTACGTGTGAAGGACACATATCGCTACATTTTAGAATTATTAAAGTTTGTTCACTAATTTGATTACGATTGTTCCATCTCTTTCCGTTTACGATTTATTACCGTAAAACTTGAAACTACGACTGCCCATTTAAGAATTGTCCCTTTCAAAGCCCTTTCTACCTCAAGGGCATATATGATTTATTTCTTTATAAAAAAAGTAGCCTTTTAACCTAGATGTCACTCGAAAACGATATCTTGCAATGCCGCATGGTAAGGTGATCGCATATATTAACTTCAACCCTTCTTTCACCTCTGAGCCCTTTATATATTAGGCAATTTCACTCTGGGGCCAATATGCGACTGAAATCGTTTAATTTCATCTATTTTTAGTTTCATCAAGTCTAAATTATTATCCGAAATCGACATATTTCAACCGATTTTGTTTTAAATTCTTCAATTTTGCGATACACGATGCGGGTGTGGTAGGGACTTTTTTTTACGTGTAGAGGACACCCATACCTACTTTTTAAAAAAATAAAATTTTGCTAACCAATTTGTTCCCGGCTGTTATTTCATTTTTCCTGGGCTAAGAGAACTAGACAGCGATTGCAAACTATTGCAAAGCAATAATATAAAAAAAATGAGCAGAAGGAAGAAATTTAAAAAAACGAAGAAAGACTAGAACACAATACAAGATTAATGTGTATCTCCTTATTTAATAATATATCAAGTGAGATAAATACGAAATTTTAATATTAGGATAAATTAAAGAAATACACCTTCTTATTGTGACTTACGTTGTAAATTTTGGAAATTCACCTTATTGAGAAGTGATATTTTTTCTGTATTTAAAATCATTTCAGTGTTCAGCTACAAAGAGAGTTGAACTTAATGAATATTTCATAACATACTTATAATTATTATTACCAAATGAGTCACTTAAAATTTAACATAAATACTAAAGATAGAGGGCATAAGACTTTCTTTTGTATTTATAAATAAAACAAACGAGAGAACGTGTAATAAGAAACATTCTATATTCTACATTAAACATCAAAAACATACGTAACATTTTATGATAGTTGAAACAAAGCACATACTTTTAGAAAAAATCCAGTTTATAGTGTAGGTAGTACTGTACAAAGCATTACATAATTCGATTTTAAGATTCTATAATTAGCTTGCTTCCTTGACGACTTCTAACAACCAAGTAAGTACGCTCCTATAGCTACCAGTACAAGAACTGCAAATACACCTCCTATAATTTCCTTGTAATGCGTGATTCTACCACTTTCGCCTAAAAAGTTTTTCTTAAGTAAGCACAAATATTTTATTAACACATACTGAAACTTTTGGCAACTTTGCAATTCTTTGCAACATATAATGTGGCATGATCGATCTCCAACACAACCCCGTTGTCCAGCACATATGTTAATTTGCTCTGATTTTCAGAGACAAATCCGTAGTCGGCTTTAAATAAATTTATTTTTGTGTTGTTTGGATGTTAACTCTGAAATAACATTTTAAAAACTTTCAAAATTCTTAAAGTAACCCACCTTTCTTCTCGGCATTGTACAGTGTGACGCTTATAGCATTGATGGAACAGTAGTGGATGGAACAAGAAATATTAAACCGGATAGAAACGTTAAGTTTTTTACTTTCATCCATGCCATAGAAAATGATGTTTCCAGTATTGTCTTGGTAGTCCGCAATAGTATTGTACTCAAGCAGTCGTACTTCGGAACCCTGTAACCCGAATCAAAACAATTAAGTAGAAAAAGTGGCGAAACACAATACACACATTTACAAAAATTCTAAGTGTAGACTTCAATGTAATGCAGGGCATATCAGCGTCGTTGATTATCGCCCCATAAAAGTAAAACACTGATTTGACTTCGTCCTGCTTCTGCTGTTGTGCATCACTGGAATTATTTAAATAATCGTGATGTTGAATGTGCGCAAAACGTGATTCGCCTTTTTTTGACTTGATATCGGTTGTACTTATTTCGTTTTGTTTTTTTGGTTGTTGCTCATGTAACAATGAGTCTAGAATTCCTCTAAAACTCGGAAAAATTTTGTCGGTTGTAGAGCTGTAGTCATTGAATATGTTTTCCGTAGTGTCTGTCGTTTCATCGTCGAAAGTTTCCGTTGTAAGAAAATGGTACTGAATTCTTCGGAATTTTGAGAAACTGAATCATCGCTGCTTTCAGTTAATTTTAGATCTCTATATGTTTCTGAATATTTGAAATTATTGTTATATGCGTCGAAAGTCTCCGTTGTAAATAAAAATGGTATACTGACTTCTTCCGGAATCCTGAGAAACTGGATCTTCGTTGGTTTCAGTTAATTTCAGATCTCTAAATGTTTCTGTATATTTGAAATTATCCTTGAATGTTTTATTAAAATTAAATGTGTTTTCTGAGCTTGTCGAAAATTTAGTAACGGAATCCATCATAAGCTGAATATTGTCTGCGTTGGCATCACTTTTTGTGTCATCCACGATTGAAACTTCAGTAGTGAAGGTTAAGTAATCGTTTGAAGTTGACTTTATACGACTTCCACCATGCACATTAGTTATGGTGTCAGATACTGTTGAAAAGTTAGAAGAAACGTCAGTTTTATCAATAATGTACTGCGTGGTAGCGTGACTTGCCGCCAAACTGTCATTGGTGTCGATATTGTCAATGTTGAAATTTGAATTTTGTGTAAATGTTTGAAGATGAGGAGAAACAACTGATGATGACTCCATTTCTATAGAATAGTCCGTTAGGAAACTTGAATAAATTTCAGTAGTAGCAATGTCATCATTTTCTCCAAGTGGGAAAGTAATTAAATTGTTCGTTGTGGATTCGGAGTCAAAATTTGAAGAACCATTTAAAATCTTATCTTTTCACTATTATCTTCAGCATTAAGTTTTCATGTGGATAGGTTGAGAATTGAACATCTGGGGTGGATAGACTAGTTTTGTGAAAATATGAGAGAAAAGGTTCTTTTGAATTTTTATCATGAGAAATGGTTTTGTTTAATATTTTTTCAAACTTTTCGGAAGAATCCGATAAAACTGATTCGGTAGTGACAAAACCTTCACTGACATACTTCGTTGTTTTCATAAATACTTTCATTTGAATCGTCCTCGTTCTTTTTGCTTTTCTAAATTGGTGTTGTTGTAGCTTTCCATAGTTTCATGTACATACTTGCTTTCATTGTCCGAGTTAACTTTGTATGGGCGAGTGGCTACAGAAGTCTTCAGTTTCTTCTATGGAATAGTCGTTTTTATTTAATTCATAGGTAACTGCTACACCTAAAACAAGTAATGCGTTAATTGACAGGCAAGTAATTGTATTGTGTAACTAATTATTTGTACCTATACATATTTCAAACTTTCAATGTAAGAATTATACTCCTAGAACCCAACTATGTCCTATCTTTCATTCTAAGCTACTTAATTGTCGGTTATAAATAAACAATAATATCTATCGATATCTACATACATTTAGTATGTATTTCGTCCTTTTGGGACTCGACAGGACTTGGATAACTCAATAGAAAATGTATGTAACTTGTGACGTATAGTCCAATAAAAAATGATTTATTTGTGATAAAGTGCATGTCGATAAGGAATGTTTTTTCCTAAATCGGATTTAATTACGTTGACAGTATTACAATCTAATATATTTTTATATGTTTTTATAAACGGATTAAAAACAGTTAACTCATTACTTTTACATTCGAGCTATGTGTAAGACTAAAAATTGAAAATAAAATTACTTATAGTAAAAAAACACTCTGAAGCTAGGTGAACTAAAAACAATAAAATAAATGTAATTTTGAATAAGTAATTTAAAAAAAACTGAGAGAATTTTAAAGTTTCTAAACTATAAATTTACTATAGTAACATTCACGAAGCAAAATAGCTATCACGTTTTGATCATGCAGAATATGATCTCAAAAGAAACCATCACGTCAGCAAAGGTACATATTTAGTGCGATGTAATGCAGTCTAATTTGCGATGGTATAATTTTATGTTGTTCTTATTGTCTTTTTCTATCTCTTCCATGGCTTCATCGATGTATTTTCTTTTCTTCTCTGTCATTAATTTAATTCCTTCTTTCCTTATCTTCTTATATTCCATGTAATGTTCTTGTTTTTTAGTTCTTATTCATTTTATTCTTGCGCCTCTTTTTCTTTTTAATAAGTTTTCGCATTCTGTGTCAAAACACTCTTTCCTATTTTCAAATGTTTTGTTCCCTATTACACTCTCCGCTGCTTTTATGATCATTGTTTTAATTGTGTTCCATTCTTCCTCTATATTTCCTTTTCTTTAAGTAGTAAGTTGTTTATTTCATTTTTAAATTTCTTTTTCTTCTTCTTTGTCTAATTTTCCTATGTCCCATTTTTGTTTTAACTTGTTGCTTGCGTCTCCTTTTATCAATCTTAATTTCATTTCTGCTATTACTAGGTTGTGGTCAGTTTCACGCTAGTTCCTCTGTATGATCTTACGTCCTCTATCATTTTCTCCCTGTCTTTCTTGATCAAGATGTGGTCTATTTGGTTCCCTTTGTTTTTACCCGGTATATTCCATGTAACTTTATGTTCTTTTTTATGCTTAAATTTTGTACTTATGATATATAGGTCTGTTTGCGTTGCTAGATGGCATAATCTCATACCGTTATCCTTTGTTATATCGTGTATTGTTTCTTTTCCGGCTATGTCTTTACGTCCTATTTTGCGTTATAATCCCCACCACTATTACTGTGTCATGCTTCGGTGTTGTTTCGCATATTTCTTCTAGTTTGTCGTAAAATACTTCTTTCTCATCTATTGCTGCTCTTTCTGTTGGTGCGTAAGCATTTATTATGGATATATTCGCTACTGCGTTTTTAATTCTGATATACAGGTATTATATTCTTTCGTCTATTCGTTTAAATTGAATTATTTTGTCTCTAAATCTTTTATCTATCATAAATGCAATCCCATGATGTCCTTGTTTTCGTTTCCTCGGCATAGTAGTACTGAATAATGTGCCTAAATGCTTATTCTATATCGTTCCATTTTCCGTTTCTAACATTGTTTTAATATTCCATGTTTCTAATCTAATCTTATATCTGTTTCTTTTTCCTTCTTATTTTCTGCTTTTTATTTGTATTTTTGATTTTTTTGTTTTTATTTATTTTTGTTATTTTTTAATTTTATTTGCATTTCCGTCAACTCGATTTCTTGTTCGTTACTATGTCTGTCTTTGTTATCCCGGTTCTATCTGTGTCTAGTAGTTTTTGGGTCCTTTCTGTTGTTTTGTCTTTCCTCGATTCCTCCCAATTCTTTTTGCATCATTTAATCAATGATCTAATTCTTCTTTTATATTGATGTTCAATCCTATCTTCTGTGTTATTGTGTATTTGCTCGAACATTCTCTCTATTCTATTCATTTCTGCCATTATTTTTCTCATGCTTTTGCTTACATTGATAGGTAATATTCATTACTCTTCTCTAAATCTTAAGTAATCTGGTCTATTTTATTTCAATTTTCGGCGTAAGGGTTTAGTGGCCGGTCTACCCATCGAACCGCTATACTCTATCCGTTACTTGAAATATTTTAATTTTGTGCTATTTTGATTTAATTTAGTTTACATAACTTGTATTCTTTACTGTATGGTGTGTTGCCTATATTAAAATATTGCGTGCGGATCTTTTTGAATGTATTCTCCTTATCTCTTATCTTATATTCATAGCATGCAATTTTCTTCTTTATTTATGTCTCTTTTAACCTTAAACTACTTTTATAAAATATGCACATTTCAACGGTACCTTGATTAATTGTAACTTTTGCAATACCAAGTTGAAAGTAAGATTTATTAAAATGCTAGAAAGTTCCGAGGTCCTTTAACAGACTGCACACAATTTCTTTGTTCGAGCGGGACCGCATGTAAAAATTCTTTCGCCTGATGGTGAAGATATTCTGTTACGACATATGAAACTAGATATCATATCTAAGATATGAACACCATCCTTACAGTAACTATTGCAGCAGGAGTTCTCATACACTTTCGATTGCTAGAATTTAACATAACGAACAATATCATTCTGAAGTTGCATTAATATTTCTTTTTTAGTTCCAATTTCTAATAATAAACTTTCTTGTTTTAAGAAAATATTTTCTTTGTCAAAATTAAAATCTCGTTCAGATGTATCGGAAAAAGTAAGGTTTTGACCATCGCAGTGCGTTTCGTCTTTGTTGAGTTTAAATATTGTTTTTGATTTTTGATTTTTTTTTAAATTGTGTAGCATTGTACACTGTAATTATCTCTATTACCAAGTATTTTATACAGGGTGGCTCATTAGGAATATATAATATAAGGGAGACCTAAATATGACAATCGAACCTAACAGACCTAATGTCAAACTTGCGTGTTCCAGAAAAACAGAATGTTAAACATTAAATATTCACATTTTATTTTGAAATTCCTTAATAACTTTTTTCTTTTCATATACTATCGTCGCCAAAATGAAACCATATTTTGTAAAAAAAAATTGCTCGAAAAATAAAATATGTCTAACAGCGATAGAAAGTGCGTCGCAACAAAATTTTTATAGAAAAAGTAAAAAAAAAATCGATACGATAAATAACATAACTGTTCAAACAATGCAACCTTTAAGGCGGATTCAGGTAGCTGGTTGTAAGACAGTCACGCGCTCTCGGTCTTACGCTTTATTGCTCGAAAAAAAATAATTAATTAATATTCTTGGGTAATTACTTCAGTAATTACTTATTGAATCAAGAAATAGTTTAAACATATTTACATACGGATGGACGGCTTTATTATGACGTAACGTACTGACTCTAATTTGTCGAAAAAAGTAAAGGTTTGTTAACATTTTCGGTTTGAAAACCGTCGCATGTAACTTAAGGCTTTCCCCACATTAGGCGACTAAAAAAAACTAAACTATTATAAACCATCCGAAAATTCCTATATAGAACCACAAAACCTTCAAAAAAGTGCTCAATCATCCGTATGTGAATTTTCGTTTAACATATAGTAATAGAGGCAAGGATATTTTTCGAGTTCTACCAATCTAATATTCAACGATTGCATTTGCTTGAACGTGCAATTTTACAAAATCAACTAATAGAAACTTACTAGAAATCAAAATGTCGGGTTAGGAACAATACCTAGCTTAACCGCCATAATAAAATAAATTAAAAAGAACATAGTAGTATATTAAACAGTATTTAGTTTGGTTTTTAGCCGCCTAATGTGCGGAGGGCCTAAGTGTTTTAATTTAACTATTTTTAGATGATTCAGAAGATACTTTTCTATAATACGTCACAAACTCCATTAAGTTAGATCAAATGACAAAAGTAAGAGGTGAAAAAAAATTATGAAACACCCGGTATAAATATGGCAAAAATTGAACAAATGCAAAATAGAACTAGTAAGTACCTAAGTAATTATTTAAGTATACGCATAGTAGTGATATTCACGAAAACCCTTTTGTCTAAGGTGTATTGGCTAGCTAGAACAACTTTGTCGGGGCTATAGTCAACCGAAGGCGGAATAAAAAGGCGTGGAAAAAAGCTGAAAAATAGTCGGGGTAAAAAAAATCGTATAAAATGGTTATAAAAAAGCCGCAAGAGTTGAAGGGTGGGTTCCAGAAGAGTACGACACTTTTTCCTTTCAAAAAAAAGTTTAAATATACATAATAACAATGTACATCAAAAAGCTACTTTAAGAGATTATTCTACGCCCACTCTTTAATTGATTTATTAATCTTCCCTATTATTTTCCATTAAGTTACTAATTAATGGAAATGTAGAACTACAGCAATATAGGGTCAAGTTCAAATATTGGCGTGGTACACACTGTTACGAACATCGTCTGTCAGTTTTCTTTTTTTTCGTCGCTTTTTTTCCGGAGACTTTTTTCCGCAGCTTTTTATACCACTTCTGTTGATTCTCCAGCATTTTTCCGGGTTTTTTTCCTAGATTCATAATTTTCGGGGGCTGTTGCGACGAGATATTTCAGTCAATTGTTTTCTAAACTTTTAAATAAAGTAAATTTCATAAAATTAGATTAGGTAATTCTAATGTTTCTTTCAAAATAGATTGGCTGTTTAGATTACTACAATTAGCAAATAAATGATAAGAGTTACTACAAAATTACTAAATAGCGACGTGCTACAATACGTCGATGTGTCAGTACTAACGATTTGTTATCAAATAGATAGCTACAATAGAACACATTATAATTTACAAAATAATCATTGCTGTCGAGAAAGAACAAACAAATTTCTGTTAAACCAAAAATCTGGTTCGATTTTGATGTCATTTTTTGTCTCAAGATTTTTATAATGTGCGATATTTGAGGAGTTTTGGGTATAACCGTTAAACATATAAGCAGATGTTACAGCACAGTAATCATTGCTTTAATTAATAAATACTACAAGAAAAGTATACAATCTCCAATAAATATTATTATTTATTTACTAGATAAACTAGGCCATCTTCAGAGAACGGATCTTCATTTTTAAATGTGTCGGTGTCGCCACTTCATGAACAGTTACTATGTACTAAGATCAATCAAATTGAAGATAATTTTAGAAACCTTTATTGTCAGATGCCGGCTAGAACTCATCGACATTATAAAAATATTCGATACTGTTTTTACATTGTTCCAAATGACAAATTATAAGCTTATAAATTAGAAAAAAATTTTCAAAAATCTAAAATTTCCATACTCTTCTTAATTGTTCTACAACTCACAACTATAAGTTCATCATTTTAAAAAATTGAGCTGGCACACCTTTTTTGAATAATTTATATCTATTTCGATACTGTATGTATATTCTTCTAGTTGTTTCAAAATATTGTTCCAAAAGAAAAAAATTCACAACTCATCCTATAAGTAGAAGCTCACAAATTTGAACTACAACCCCTTTTTTTTAAATTTAAAAGTTCTACACTGTTTTACAATGTTCTAGTGGTTTTAAACATTGTTCCAAAGGGACAAATCTGTAACTGAAACCATAAGCTCACAAGTAAACAAATTTGAGCTGGCACCGCTTTTTCGAAAATCTAAAATTACCATATCCTTTTACTTTGTTACTTGTTCTACACAATGTTCGAAAAAGACAAAACCATAACTCACTAATAAAAAAAATTGAGCTGGCACTACTTTTTTCAAATATCGAAAATTTCAATACTAGTCTGCATTGTTCTAGTTGTTTCAAATTATTTCTAGGTAAATAAGTTTTATGTTAATAAGTATTGGCTTAAGTTTAGAAATAACTAAGCTATAGCATGCGTAACGTAACATTCCCTTGATTCGACAATTGGTGGTTCGACTTGTAACAGTTGAGCGTGTCATATTGGTTACGGATAAAATGCAACAGAACACCGTCTCCACTTGCTGTAACGTACCGTGTTCGCTGTTGTGTTTGTCACAAATGGATACTATAACCATTGATTATAAATTTCTTATAATCAATGCTATAACCACTTAGGATTGCTCGATACTGAAATATTTTCTCCTCGTAGTGGGGCGTCGTGATGTCACTGATAAATGAGGTTAAAGGTATTCACTACTATTCAGACGATTAAAGCGCTTTTGAGTTACAATATATTTGTTATTGTGTATTATTTAATTATTATTTAAACTACTCCTATTGTCTCATTAAGAAAATTTGTAATTTAAAATAAGAAAAACGAAAAACATTTTTAAAGTAAATACCATTGTTTCTAACTTAGAAACACATTTGAATGGTAACACCTAACGAAACAATTTTTTGTAACTCATATAATAGTGCAAAAAATCTCGCTTTGCTTGTCCCATAATAACACATTCCTTGAAAAATATAGTTTTCGTTCAAACGTCAGTTAAGTATGCCATTAGATGGCCGAGCTAATAATGCTTAAGTGTCATTCCATGCCATGACACTGTCACCTGCGCTTAAGCGCTTAAGTGCCGTTGACGGCGAAGTTTAAGTACTTAAGCGTCGACGACAGATAAATTGCAGCAATATAGTCAATAATTTCATTTTGTCAAAAAGTATTATTTAAATATGTTTGTAACAATTTAATTACAAGGTGAGTATACAATTATAGAAAGAAGCATGTTGGAAATTACATCTAGTTGTAGTACTAGAAGAGCGGATCGTTGTTGTAGCGGGTGTCGTTTGTATCCAAAAGTGCGTCAGTTGCCTGCATGCACTTGCATGCTCCTGCATTGCTCGTTCTACTGAAAGGTTCTGACGAAGAGGCGAGTATACCTACTTTATTTTTGTTGGTGAGGAAGTCTTTTATATATCCTTTATCTATACTATTGAATTTCCATCCACCAAACCTCTTTAAGCATATGATCTCGGCGCTACCGTCCACCAAAAATGCAGCTGAAGTTCGTCTCAAGCAATGACTTGTGCATTCCTTCCAATTTGGTAATTGAAAGAAACTCACGACCTTTCTGCTCACGCTTCCTATGGTATGAATTCCCGGTAGTATCTACCATTCTGGTATTTTAAAAAAATTGCCGGTCTTGTATTCCTTTCGGTCACAATGAAACATATTTCCCGACAAGTTTCAGCACATTGTCCCCCACAATCGTAAATAACCGATTCGTATTCGTCATGGTTTTAGAAATCGTTACATGAATCATGCTCCAATTTCTCCAGATATTAACACAATCTGAACATAATATTAATTTAGATTTTTTTAATAAACTACAAATCAAAGTTACTTTTTTCTCCAAATAAATTTAATCAAAAGCTTCACACAAAAATTGAATCAAACTATTCCTTAGTTAATACCCTGGATTCTGCTTCTTGAGGTACGTTCTTAATTTCAAATATTTGCTTATATCTATCCCATGCTTAATATTCAGTAATGACCGTATCATGGAATAGTGTGTGACCACATTGAAGAACATTTCATTTTCTTTACATTCACCAAATCGGAAAAATATGGCAGTAGCACATTTTCCGAATAATTACAAATATCCTCTTCACACCAATTCACAAACTCCCTGATAAACTGTGCTCGATTTTGTCGGTATTAAATTGTTTACCATGGCCTTTGCCGCCTCTACAATTTCAGGAGGCGTGCATTGCATTTCCTCATCTAATGACATGCCGTACTGTAAACGTAACTGTTGTAGTTAAATCAATTCCTAAAGTAAAAGTTACACATTTTTGGAAGCGCCTGACGTTCTTGTTTACAATGAAAATCATAGCAATTCTCCCAATGTTACAAAGCAAATGGAATTTGCTGTATAAAAATGCCTTACGGTTTATTTGGCGGTTTTGGTTTTTTTTTTCCTTCCCAGTAAGCATTGTAACTTACGGAAATTTGCAGCAAATTTAGTTATTTTTAATTTTTAAAAATTACAAAATTATTTTAATGGCAAGTATATTGTAAGTTGGTAGTAACAAACTTAGTTCTGAGAACTTCTTGCGATTTTATAATAATAAACTTTATTTTGAACGTTTTCAGCAAATTAAGGTTTGGAAATTTACATGAACTAGAGAAATTAAACTTTATGTAAGAGTGGTATCGGTACGTCGGGTATGTTCGATTTTATTCGTCCATTGTCTATTTTTGGCGGTTTTTGGAGTTCGACACCAATGGCTATGACACTTTAATTTGTTTTTCCACTACTAGCTGTGAAGTGGACAATTATTGCGTCTCCTAGCCAACTGAGAAGTTGAATTTCTCTATTAGTGGTTAATAATTTTTTCTATATCCAGGAGATTATCTCTAACGTATTTGCTGCTTAAAATTACCTAACACGATAAAATTATTTGAATAAAAATGTCATTAGTTTAAAATTCGCGCCCCCATCCCATAACCGCAAATACATAACCTGAATTTATTCATTAAAAATGATGGTAGAATCAGTTTTTTCAGGTTTCCCAAAGGAGATTTAACCAGGCGAGTTAAGTTACATGAAGAATTTTAAGTAAATTACAAACATTTTGTTGTAGGTGTTTTGAATGGTTAACAGAATGTGGAAGGTCCGATCTGTTGCATAAAAATGTCGACTATAAAAACTTAACGAGTATGTGGTGAACACTTGCCATTCCTAAATGAATTACAAGTGTCAATTTCTGAAACCCAATATTCAAATGATGCAAGGTATATGCAGCTCATATACTCTTAGGTAAAGAAAATTACGGAGGAACATTCTTAAATTGCAACGTGAAAAGAAAGCACTTCAATTGAAGTTAACATCTCCCAACAATTACTTACCGAAAGCAGAGCACAAATTGTGACAGCCGAAGTGGACTTAAAAAATAAACCACTAAGAAGCAGGAGATATACAGAGGAATACAAACAATTTTCACTAAAATTATATTTTACGAGCCCCAAAATGTTAATTTTAAAGTAGGTTTTAAATTTTTTGCCAGCTCAAACTGCTACGTGATCATGGTTAGAGTTATATATAAAAAGTTAAACAACCCTTGTGCTACATCTTTACAAATACGATATGCAAAGGTGACAAATTGAAGTCGATAGTATTAAACTGCATATAAAAGCTACAACTACAATGCGGTGCCAATGTTAGGGCAGTAGTAAAATTTTCGAAACCTAATTAAAAGAATAGATGTATCACCGGAAAAACCATACCTTCTCGTAAACGATAAGAAAATCTATTATTTCTTCGATGTCCCCTATTTATTGAAGTCGGTGCAAAATAACTTGATTAAATACGATATAATCTTTAATGACAAAAAGCATCTTGGAAAGACATTAAAAATTTCTAGATGTCAGACAAATCTAAACCGCTGCGATTGGCTCCTAAATCAACTAATTTACATATTACTCCGAATAATTTTCAGAAAATGAAAGTGAAATATACCACACAAGTGTTTAGTGAATCAGTTGCAGTTGGTTTATCAACGTATGTAGCTTTTAATGCTTTTTGATTTATTTGCATTACTGTGCTACTTGATTTTTACAAGAAAAATGTTTATTTTTTATTTTTGGCTTAAATTTGGTTAGTAGTGGAAAAAATAGTATATACACCATGGTTGTGAAGTCTATTATTGCCTACGCACCTTATTTCGCTGGTTTTCTTTATAACAATAGAATTTTAAAAATAGAATTTTATAAGTTTATTCTTGATGCCCCTGCCAAATCTTTTATTTTATGCGTCAAAAGCCATAATTCTTAGCAATGTTGTACCAAATGTATAACAGAAGGAGAATTTATAAATAATAGGATGAGCTTTACTAATCTCGATAGTAATTTAAGAACAGACGATGGCTTTAGAATTAGAAGTCAAATTTATGATGACTACCATCAAGGCGAAACACTTTTATTAAGATTAAATATTGATATTATAAAAAGCTTCCCGATAGATTATATGCATTTAGTTTGCTTAGGTGTAATGAAGAGACTACTTTTGTTTTGGGTAAGAGGTAATTTAAGTGTGCGAATGAATAAATCCGATTTATCCAAATTGAATCAATCCCTTCAAAACATCAAAAAGTACATGATAGCAATGATTTCTCTCGTTTACCAAGAACCACAGAAGAATTAGGAAGGTGGAAAGCTTCAGAATTTAAACCGTTTCTTTTATATATTGGACCAATAGTGAATTTAAATATAAAGGTGTCTTGTACGAGCCCGCTGCTCCAATGAAATGGCTAAATGTTGAAAATAATTCTTGTGTGTGGCCATCAAAAAAAGGATTCGTACGTAAAAAAATAATAAATTATGGAAACCCTGGACAGGATTGGACCTACTTGATAGCAATATCATCCTTGGGAAAATTTGGTAAATTGTAGAACTTTGTTTTATCGAATGTTTCAACAAATAATTCTTATAGCAACCTACAAAGAGGCACTATATCATGAGAAAAAGAAAACTCACTCGGAAAGCGATTCTTCTGTACAGGCTATCAACCAAAAACGAAAAATTTTTAAAAGCTTTAAATACAGAGACGACTCTTTATTTCCTCCTCCAGCAATTGATGAAGGTAATTGATATATTGTAGGTTGTTAATCACAATTTGTAGCAATTATTTATTGATTTTAGCTAGTCAATCATTAAGTAGTGTGTCTGAGAACATCTTATCATCGGATGAAGAAATTACCACTAGAAGATGAATTAAAAGAGGAAATAACAGATATGTTAAAACTTTAGTAGATACAATGCCTAGAAAGGATATTCCAACTGGGACTACAATTGAAAATAATTCAAATTATTTGTTATTGTCTTATAACCAAATATCAGCAAATATGATAACTAATGCAGAAGTTATTTTTGCTGATAAAACAATCGTCGAGACTAATAAAAAAGACGCAAAACTGGATAAAATAATTAATCTTTTAATGGAAATAATACTTCAACAAGACATATTATCAAATAGATTCGAATATATAGAAAACATTTTACGATCGAAAAAGAATATTCCTGCTGTTAATGTAGAATTAGAGTTGTCTTTACCATTTATGGATGTTGCCAGCATAGAAGAATGGGATCAAAAGTTGAAAGAGAGGGATGATTTAGAGACTTATTTGGTAATATCTAGATATTTTCTTGAATAATACGCATTGACATAAACGAATTTTTTTAGTTCAATTTTCTACAATATATTGGTGGAACTACAAAAAAAATATGTATAAGCAGAAGGTTTGAGAAGGTATTCTCAAATTATGTTGGGCATTCTATTGCTGGACTGACAAACGGGTAAATATGAAGGTGTCCGACTTAAAACTTGTTGAAATTATTAAAAGTGAGTTTGTATTTCATCATTTAATTTGAGTAAAAGTTGCTTGTCTGTGTTGAGTTTGCAATCGTCTGATTACATGTAAATAATATGTTGATGAAAGAAAGTTTTTCAACCAAATTTTCTTAAATTACACTACACATTTATCAAACTTTTTTTTCTAAATTAAAGCCTGTCCAAGTTTTCATTCAAGTTCTAATGTATTCCCGCGCAGTTGTGTGAAAATGGATTTTAAAAAACTAAAAAACAAAAATAATTTGAAGTAATTTTTTTGTAAATGAGCGGAAGACGTTAATACAAGGATGATCGACAATATCTCTTAATTATTTCATTTTACTTTTTTGCATTTTGCAGCACAAACTCAAACTAAAAATTAGTTTGTCAGTATTAGTAATTTGAGTTTATGTACATAATTATTTATTGATTGATTAATTATTTATTGCAGAAGCAGTTTAGGTGTCATATCCCACAATTTCGGACGATTTCTATGAAAAACAGGTGATGATATGGTTTTACCGAATCTAGGGAAAAAAAGCCTCCGAAAAAAAACCTGGGGAATTAAAAGCCGGGGTATAAAAAGCCGCGGAAAAAAAAAGCTACTAGAGAAAAAAAGCCGACGAAAAAAAAGTCTCGGAAAAAACCGCTGAAAAAAGCCTCCGAAAAAAACCTGGATATAAAAAACTGCCGAAAAAAACCGTGATATAAAACCGGGTGTGTAAAAATCTGTGGTAAAAAATCTACGAAAAAAGAAAACCGGTGAATAAATCATTTATCGTTCTTACCTTATTTATATTTTCTTGTGCCATTAAACTATGAAGTATTTTAGAAAAATTAATGATTGTAAATACAATTTTATTACAATAGACGACATAATTTTTCTATGTAACTAGTCATTCTAGTCATATTCTATAATCTGACACATACACTTTTCATAGAATAAGGATTTGTGCTCTTTGTCTTCACTGGAAGAGGATTAGTTTTAAGACGAATTGCAAATGCATTTTAAAAACTACTTGCAAGTTATAAAATACATTTCTTAAATTTGGATTTAGAAAGTGTATAATAGTTGTTATGGTATAAGTGCTAAAGTAAAAAAATTTACTTTGTATAACGAAAAGTCAATTACAAATGTGAACAAAACAAAAAATCTTTTGACATAAAGTACCAATCACCGCATTGAGTTTATAAAATATCGTTTACGGTCCACCATAATTAATTAATACATCGAAGAATTTCTTATTGTTGTACAATCTGAAGGCCATACTGTAATCTTCATAATGATAATCTTGAGAAACTGCAACGAAAGTTTTTTAACACTGATCATTTGATGCGTTATTTTTCCTCTGGGTTTTTATTGGATTTTTTCCGTCAGCTTTTTTTCTACCGGCTTTTTTTCTGCCGGCTTTTTTCCGCGACTTTTTTTCCATCGGTTTTTTTTCCGCCGGCTTTTTTTTCCGCTGCCTTTCTTTTCCGGCTTTTTATTCCCCGGCTTTTTTTTCCACGGTTTTTTAATCCGCCAACGGGTTTCACTATAGCAAAACGCGTTACTTGCGAGAACAAAAGTAGTTTTTAAGTTTAAGTTTAGTTTCCAGTAACTGTATAAAATAAATCCGAGGCTTTTTTTGCGTAGGTTTTTCTTTTGGAGACTTTTTTTCCGCGGCTTTTTGTACCCCAGCTTTTAATTCCCCGGTTTTCTTTCCTAAGCTTTTTTTTCCTAGATTTGGAAAACTAATGCAATTAAATGATTAATCTGAACTAAGAACAAGGGGTAGAAAAGCGTGTGCTAAAAAATGACTTCAAAGAAGAAATTAAGGATTTCAAGTTAAACTAAAAGTGATATAAAAATTAATAAAATAACTTAAAATCAGTCAAACAAATATCCAAACTTATAATTCTGGTAATTACACTTCTATGGCCACCTAAAGCTCCCGATCAGTACAAAATATTACTAAAAAGCGCGGTAATCCGGACTCACCCGAAAAATCATATGAAAATCTCTATTGTTTTACTATTATTTTTCTTACGACTCGAATTATTATGAAAATCTTGTTGGACATTAAAATATTGTCTCTTATTTTACGTTATGACTATCATAGCAAAATCATATATCATATCAATGGAAACACACTTTAACTAATTAATTAAAGTAGCAACAGTATAATTTCAAATATTTTACATCTAAATGGATCATCTTGTCTTCATACACAAACTGACTATAGAGTCACCGATTTAACAAACTCTAAATAACTTACACGTTCTTTAATTTTAAATGAAGGATATAGAAGCACAGTTTGAATTTTTTGAACATGACTGCAAGTATGCAAATTACAAGAAATATGTAGGTCTTGTAAATGTATTCCTTCTTTTATTACTTTTATTGAGGCCCCATCCGATTGAATTGAACACATTTTTGTGAAACGTCGACGCTGTCGTAAAAATAACAAAAGGACCCTTCATAAATGGGATTTATTGTGGGTTGTTGTTCAACATGTGTATTATTGTTAACTGTTGAGACGGCACATTGTTCAGCTTTAAATCGCTATCTAATCTGACAATTTGAGTAAACAACCGTAAAGCCTTGTCTAGAAAGCTTTTACCATTGCTTTTACAGAAAATGAATGAAATGGTGCATAAGACCGTTACCATACTAATTAGTTCCGTAGTTCGAACTATAATAAAATTGTTGTTTATGTTACATTCTTTCAAATAATTATGAATTAAGAGTTGAAAAAAGTACAAACACTTGAAACTTTACACATTACTTGAGATTCCAAAATAAATGGGACTGTACCGGTCAGGTTTAAAGTAATTGCCACGTCGGCATCAACTACGATCAGTAAAAAAAACGGTGATAAAGTCACTGGATTCAACGTCTATAGGGTGTCGAATGCATTTTACAACCTTACAACCATTTTAATAAACATGTAGTTAAATCGGAATAAATGTAACCACTTTTTAGAAATTTTATGTAATACAGTGTCCGCCATAAAGTTGCAACCATATGGCAATTTTTTTTATTAATGTAGTTAAAAAAACTTTTTTGGGCAATAACTTCTGTTTCTGAAATAACTTAAAATGCGTCAAGTCAAAGTTGACAGGTAACATCTGTCAATTGTCAAGTTCGTAATTTTGGAAAAAAATGTCCTAAAAATGAGTCAATTTGTAGTCGAATCCAGTTAATATGGTAGCCAGATAGCTCACAAAAAATATTTCAAAATGTACAGGGAAGCTCAAAAAAGGCTGTCAGCAAACTTTAAGAGTTAATTTTTGCACTTTATCATTCCATTAATTTGTTTCATTATTTCGATAATTTAATTCATGTATAAAAAATCGCATATGCCGCAGTGTAATTGTCACTTTGATATCGGCGAAAGTTACCTACAACTTTTCCAGCGACAAATGCCCTAATGGTTTTTTCACTTCTAATTTTTTAATCAATTATCGCGGTCTCTGTTGATATTTAAAGTTGCCAATTAGACAGTTTATTCAAATTAAAACGTATGTATTCAAAATAAATAGTTTGACGTGTTATAGTTTTCGTATTCATTAATTTTCCCTGCCGAGGTTTGTATTTTAGCGAGTAAATTTGTATTGTTTAAATTCAATTTTGTTTTCTTTAGCAATTTGATTCGAAAAACTGTCAACCTAAAAACTCTCCACCGAATGGCAAATTCGAGAGAATTATAGTCGTAATTGCGAGAGGTGTCTTAAGATTCATCCCATCAATCTTTTTAACACCAACAAATAAATGAAAGAAGCATACACATTTGACTTATTTATTGGTGTTAAAGGAAGATGAATGCGATGAATCATAAGACACCTCTCGCAATTACGACTATAACACTCTCATATGCCATTCGGTGTCCCGTTTTTAATAATTAACAGTTTTTCTCGTCAAATTGTTAGACAACAGATTTTCATTAAACAACTCAAATTTACTCGGCAAAATACAAACCTCTTGTGCAATTATAAGTGAAAAAAATGCATTCAAACTAAAATTTTTGTTGTAAAAAAATTTCAAAAATGTTTGAAGACCTTTTTTTCACACACAGATTTTATAAAGTAATTAATGAAAATTTAAAGATATGGTAAATTTTATTGTTTAATGTATATAGTTTTCTTCGAATCAAGTTAAAGAAAGTCTAAAAATATAGTTTTTGAATTGGTACTGGTTATCGAAAAGAAAAGGTCAAAGAAAGAGATTATTTCATGCTGATATTAGTTACAGATGTTATCAGCAAGGAATTCCTGTTTGAAACCACCTTCTGCATAGCATTAGACCTCAGAAAGAATAGATATCCTACCACAGAAAAATGAGATGTGCTGGAATACAGACGGGTCGAAAAGCAAAATATGGACTGGGGCGAGGCGGAGTATTTAGGGGTCCAGTTGAATCTGGATAGAAGGTAACAGAGTTACCGTGTCCCACATACTTTTACATCTGAAGATGTACAACACCAAGCTAAATAAGCAAGCACATGCTCTGGATAGAAGGGGCGGCCTTACTTTTCACTGGACTGAACTGGTAACTGGCAACAACACAAGAAACGTTCGGATCAAGAAAAGAAAGGAGCGAAAGAAGTACTGAACAAACTACCAGATCTAAGGCAATCAAAGATTCTACTAAAGGATTTCACTAAAAGAGAAACTAATGATTGTGTATCGATGAATAGGAATAACCTCAGAATTCTCACTGGGTTCCTTACATGTCACGGCTGCCTTAGCAAACGCCTTACTTGAATAGATATAACTACCTGGAGTGCAGATTTTGTCATCTGGAAGATGAAACTCTTCAGAAGATGAAGAAGTTCTTAGAACCAATCTGTGAACCTAGAACCAAAGACTCTTTGCTAGAACCTAATTTTATCATGAGCTAAATCCAATTAGCATACAATATTTTACCTTTACGTTAAAAGACAAATTTTTTTTGGTTGAATTTCAATTATTTTAAATCAAATCTCTAAAATTTTCTTACAGTTCTGGTTCCTTTTTTTAATTTCCTATCAAATGTTTATTACATTTTCTATACCTTTATAAGTTTTTGAACTATAACTAATGTTTTATTTTTTTAGTATATTTGCGGTGTTTAGAGTGCAGAAAGTATAGACACAAAAAAAGTTACATGATGCATCAGAATCTAAACGTCTTCAAAGAATTAAATATTGTTGGACGAGAAATATAGATTATAAATAAATTTTCGAGTTGCGCATCTTCCAGAAGTTACTTAAGCGATTTGATTTTCTAATAGTTTGATTCAATTTTACAGAAACTCTTTGCAAAACGTAGGTGTCCATATAGAACAAGTTACCGCGAACGAACCTCAAGCAGTATGTTACATTTATGAAGTTAATTGTATGCTGATGCAAATAAACAATTTTTTGACAAATTCACTAAGTTTTAAAAATAAGCCCAATTATGTGTCTTTAGAACAAAAGTTAGAAAAGCAGAAACCAAAGCAGAAATATTAACGTTTTTTCAAAACATAGCAGCAGTTTATGTTGTCAAAAATCGGAAAATTACTGGGAAATCATACATTTTGGACCATATTTTGAAAATATTTTCATGGCAATGTCACTTCCGATTGTAGCGGAAGCGGATACCAAATTTGTTATTTTAAATACAATGCCCCAATTTTTATTTTATTTTCGGTTTCCGCATAAAATTTACGTCTTATATTACCAGGTTTGGCCTAAATATCTCTTACCATTATTAAGAAAAAAAAATAATTTCCGGCTTTAACAACGAAAATTTGAATCTACTGAAAAATTAACATTTTATGAAACATAAAAGGCAAATAAGTAAAGTCAGCTAATCAACTTGTCGACCAAGCGAGATTTTAGACTAGAAGAAGTCGGAGTAAGAAAGAAACGTTATTTTAATTAAAGTTTAATTAGATGCTAATTAAGTTAGTTATTAGTCCAGAAAATGAAGCTCAAAATAAGGCAAAAAAATGCATCAATTTGTATCGAAATTTGGGAGTAAGTTCAACTTACCCTCTACTTCAAAATCTATATTAAGCCGATATGAGCTTCTCACTTTCTAGGGTGAAAACTAACCTCAAATGCCAAAATCTATAAAACTATATTTTAAAGTGAGTGAAATTGTGTTTGGATTAATTAAATAATTGTGAATAATGATTCTTTCATACATTTCAAAATATTTTAACGGTTAAAAATTGGCCCTTATAATGACTAAAAAAATGATTTAGGTAGGTACCCAAAAAAAATTAATAATTTATCAGTGGTTTAATTAAAAAATTTTACTGCTTAAAATAAACCTAATTTTATTTTGAACTGTTCAACATTAGCTCAATTTTAAAAATATCATTTACTCTTAAAAATCAATTCATTTACCACAGTGTTAGGTCATTCATTTGACTTATTTCATGTACCTATGCAGTATGCATTAAATCACTAAATGTTAGTCCGTCGTTTGTAATTTAAAGCATGGGTATGGACACTGATACCAATTATTCGTTATTTACTTATTTGTTGATTAAGATTATACGTATCTTTATTTTGGTCTTTTGTTTACAAATGACACTGATATGCCGTCATTTGACATTTACATTAGGTTGGTATCAAAAATGTTCTATTACAAGGAAACGAAATTTTTCGTTGATGTTATCCTTGTTACTCGTAGCTTTGTAAAACGGAGAAATCCAGTAAATGAGATGAAGTTATCCTTGTTAGTTTCTTGAGTTAATAACAGACGTACAAAACGACACTCTTGAAATAATACTTTAGTTAATAATGTACCTATAGGTTGTATTCAATACACAGGACTTTTTTAAAACTTACAATTGCTAAAATTTCTAAACAAAAACAAGTTTGAAGAAAAACAAGACACGTCAATTTTAATATTGAGGGGACGATTTCTGACGTATTAATAATAGTAGTGGAATCAACCCCTAGTCCCCAGAAACCCCACTTGTAATACGTCATTTTTTAGAAAATTTAATAAGGATTTTAGTGGCGTACTTAGATTAAATAGTTTAGAAAGGTTATAAACAATAAAATTTTAAACAACTTTTCTTTCATAACTTTTTGTATATTGGTGATCATATTGTTAAAACAATTAGTGTCATGTGATAGTCATATCTGAGTAATTACTTATCGGATCCAAAAATAGTTAATACAAGTGTACCATTTTATTTGAAAAAAAATGTGTAAAATAAATATTTTTGAAAGTATTCCAAAATTTCGGAAATCTATTTAGGTTAATGACTATTTTTTTTACAAATAAAATCTGTCTGGCGGTCCAGCCACCGGACGAAAACTTTTTTTGTTTTAATATAATTCGTCGAAAAAAGGGGTGTTAAAATTTTCTATTTGGAAACCGTTGCATAACTCCCCATCTTATAAGAAATTAAGTAAGTAAGATTCATCGGGATAAATAAAACGAATGAACTATAAGAACGTTATTGGTAAAATATTATTAATTTTACTACGCAACTTTTCAATCCTTAAAACAACGCCAAATAACATTGCAATGCTCATCAACTACTTATACCGAAAAAAATTTTTGATTTATTTTTTAAACACAACTCTTTCATTTTTGACGATAGAAAGTTCAACATTTTGGTTTTTAAGGGCTATAAGATTAAACAAATTCAACACCTTTAAAACTCTTACTTTTAAAAAGGATGAGTATAAAGGTCTCAAACAAACTGAGCCCGCTCGTAAATACCAGTTTGAATCAGCCATAAAATTATGTGAGTCCCATCTGCGCATTAGATACAAAAAATGTACGAAAAGCAATATTTAAAGCTATAATTTAATTCTCTAACGTTTTGGTTATTTCCAGTAGTTAAAGAGAAGGGTATATTTTTTAGGAAACTGCAGAAATTTGTTTTTCAACTCCAATTTTTTTTAATTAACTATTTTAAATCAATAAAACTCTGTTGATAATACATAAATAAAGAGAATTACAAAAGGCAGCATCTAATTTTAGTTACGGTGGTAATTAGGGGTTTGTTTTCTGTAATTTTTTCCCTAAAAAATGTATGGAGCGACATTATCTTCAACATAACTCGCTTAGTTTTAATGCTATAAAATTTTTTTCTTTTTAAATACTTTAGAAAAATTCTATAAGTTTTCTTTAAAAAAATGCATAATTTCTTCGCTATATGACTTGGATCACTCAAATTTAGCATTGACGAACAAGAGCTTTTAACTTTTAACAAGTGGTCGTACAGCTATTATAAAACAGTTAATTTTTTTATTATGGATGCAAAGCATAGGTTTTTTGAGTTTGAGAATGTTGGGCTTACTAAAATACTTAAGAGATATGCTCACTTGGTAAACGCGTTTTAAACTTTGTCGCGCATTAGGTCAGTGAGTGACCCAACACCCAAATTTCTCACTGAAAGACACATACTTTATTATTGAAACAAAAACGTCTTTCGAGGTTGGACCGTTTCGAAAAGGTAACCGTAATTGCCAAGGTTTTGCCACCTATCGTAAGGAGCTTCATTAGGGCGAGAAACTTGAAACAAACAAGCAAAATTCGAATATTTTTTGTCTTTTTCAAGAGACGACCAAACAATCTGGGAATACACTGTAGATCAAAATTTCAAGTAAATGGAAGTATTTTGAAAGAATTGCTAGCGGAAACGCTTCATTGCCAGGACTATAGTAAAATAAAATGGAAAATTTATTTAGAGGAAATTGTGGCGGTTTTAGCTAGTGGAACGCCACACCCAAAAACCAAGAAGAAAGCGTAACTTTGAAAATTTGTGCCCGCACGAATTAAGTGCCAATACAATCTGACAAATCTGAACTGGTGCGCGATGAGAGAATGAGAGGGCAACTGGTTTGTAAGGAATAGCTTCAAATGCGCGCAGCAATTGCTTACTGAAACTACAATCGGAGGCATAAAATCGACGAACGGTACCAGGCGTATTTTTGTGTTCACACAAATAGATTACCCTTTCAATTTTCTCGAATTGTTCTTGTAGCATAAAATTATTTTTCGTCAACAAAGAAAGTAAATAGTATGACGAAAAAAAAAATATCAAAAGATTTGTGCGCGCGCATAGGATTAGAAAATGACGTACACAAACAAAACACAAAGGCGATTTGAAGCGATCAACGACGTCAAAACGTGGTCACAATTGGCTGTCTAATGCTGTTAAGAATTTGTCAAACTTGAAACTGTCCTAAAAGTTGACATCGGATAGTCAAAAAATCCTGTTTTTTTTCCAATCCTATGCGTTCGCATCTATGTTGTCACCTCTTTTTTTCTCAAGCAAAATACAAATCTGTCATCTCCCTCAGACAATTGAAATAGGCCTATTAAATACTAATTAAATGGAATTTGGAAAATTGTTTAAGGATCAATTAGAACTTTATTTCGTTCATTGGCTGCAAATCAGGATACATTCCATTGAATTATCTACATGTTCTTGCCACAATTTTGTCATATTGTCCATGAAGAATAAATAGATTCGTCAAAACTTCATGCGAGTAATTATTTCGCTCCATTGTAATTTGTTTTTGAATAAGTATTAAGTAGTAAATCACAATCACAATCTCAAAACTTCGACGTCTGTCAAACACAGTGAATAATTGAGCAATTGTCAAATCACATGGCGTTCCATGGCTAACTAATGCAAATTATGTGAAGACAATGTGATTTTAATAATTATTGCGATTATTTCGAAAAGTTGACGAGTTAGCTATACAGGGTGGGCCATTGATAACGAACCCGGAAGCATAATTGTTGAAAAAAAAAATTTCTGCAAAAAATCCTGGGACAAGTCAAATTTTTTTGTGAGGGGGACACTTTTTGACGAAAAAATTGAACCTCGATCGTCACCCACGTAAGCGAGGGTGTCATCTCCCTATTTTTTTTAAATATAAATAGGGGTCAAGTGATACCTCGTTGAAAAGAGCTTTTGATTCTCTATACAGTGTTTTTTTTATTTTTTAAATTCGGTCCACCCGCTGCGAAGATATGGAGTCTTGAAGTATCAATGGATAGGTGGAAGAGGTCCCGTAGAATGGCCAGCCAGATCTCCAGACCTTTCCCCTTTGGACTTTTTTTTGTATGAGCATATAAAATCAATAGTTTATGCTACTGAGTGCCGTTCGTTGGAAGAGTTACGTCAGCGCATTACTCTTGTATGCAGGGAAATAACTCCTGAGATGCTTGGCAACGTTAGGCAGAAATTTCAGCAAAATGTATACAATTGTATGGAAGTTGGTGGTCCTCAATTTGAACATTTACTGGATTAAAGTTTAATTTGTTTGTATTTTGGTTTGATGATTTTTGCATTCCACGAAATACATTGGTGACATTTGAAAACTCTTCGAAACGGGTGGACCGAATTCGAAAAATAAAAAACCACTGTATAGAGAATCAAAGGCCTTTTCAACGAGGTATCACTTGACCCCTATTCCTATTTCATAAAATTTGGGGGATGACACCCCCGTTTAGGGGGTGACAATCGAGGTTCAATTTTTTTGTCAAAAAGTGTCTTCCTCACAAACAAATTTGACTTGTCTCAGGTTTTTTTGGAGAAACTTTTTCTTCAGCAGTTATGCCTCCTGGCTCGTTTTTAATGGCCCACCCTGTATGTACTACTATGCTATATCAACTTAAAGGCATTTTAATTGTCTATCAGAATTTTAAATAATATACAGGGTGTTCCATTTGAAAAATAAAGTTTTGATCTTTTTTGTATGTCACGTCAAAATTATTAAATTTAAACCGCCCTGTGTAAGAAAAATAAATTTATTTACGTAGCTGACACAAGGCTTTTGCAAACTGCATCTATAATTTTAGCCTTTTATGGGTACAAATAGCAGCTAAATTTAAATTTTGCTGGGATCAAAATAATCTAAAATAATTATTATCTCGAAAACCAGTGTAGATAGGTATGGGGAACTATTCAGAAAAAATTATCAGTAAGAAATGGCGATTCTAAAAATTAAATAATATACAAGGTGTTTCACTAAAAATTACTAAGTTGTTACTACTTTTGAGTAGAAGCGGCAACACCGCCAAAATGAAAGTATTCTAGAAAGATAGACCGTGTCTATTTATGGCAGTAGCTAAATTTTCAGATTACTCCTATGCCCCGTTTTCCATAAACGTCAGACATACCATTGACTATTAATGACCCTGTATATTAATCGTCTGTAATACACACCAGGTGATTTTGTACTAGAGTAATTTTTTTTATTGGAGACTCAAACCACTTCGGTTCGAGATTTTTCCATGCTCTTAATTGTTGAATAATTTCCATGGAAGAAAAAGGTTTTAGATAAAAAAAATTACTCGGTAAAAAATCAAGCTCTTGTGATAACTAATCAATTTTTACAAGCTTTTCGAGTAAAACGCGCTATGTTGTTTTGTATGAAACACTTTAAACACGACTTCTTATATGTAAACATTTTTTAAAATGAAAACAAAGAACTAATCGTATATGAATGTGATTGAATAAATATATCCACGACTATTATTTAGAAGTCTAAACCAAATTTTCTGGTTACTCAATAAATGTTTGTAACTTTATAGCAAGATATACTATTTGTATATACAATAATATATGTTGTTATAAAACTTATTTAGAGTAAATTAGTAAAGCGTAACTTAAATAAAATTTCATAGCCATAAGCAGCTCTAAGAAAATATTTCAGAAATAGGTAATATTTAAATAATATACCATTAAAATTTCTAACTTTATAGGAACTATAAAATTAATATTCGATATCGAAATATAATTGCATTTTTTATTTTATTTTATTCATATAGTAATAAATACGATTTGTTATTGAAATTACTTATTGCACAATTCAGCAAATAACTCCAAACAATTATAAACATTTAAACAACACAGCATTTGCGTTTTCAGCATTTTCTAATCTTACTAAAAAATTAATTTTTTTAAACCGGGGTTAATAATTACTTGTAAACACATACCGATACCGTTCCCTCGAAGAAGTGCTATCATTAAAAATAGGCACCACATTTTTAACACAACCATAAGTCGAACGGCCACTTGCTAACTGACAGAAGCACTTTTAGGTACTTTCGTTGAACTTAAATAAACTACACCCTTAGTTGAAAACGTCTTTAAATAGGATTTACCCCGATGCTTGTAATAAACGTCACCCTACAAGGCACTCTCAAATCGAGAACAATAAAGAAAACCAGCCCACTTTCTACCTAAAAGGCATACAGATCACAAAAAAAATTAATTTCGAAATGGAAAAATGAATTGGGTTGAGCGTGAAGGTTATGAAAAGAAAATGCTTACCCATTTGCCGAACATGTGTTGAAATTTTTATTTACAAGCTTTTTAGTTTTGCAATTGAAAATTGTTATCAAACTATTAATTTTAGTAGAAGCACTTTTTATTTTATTAGTGGATCACGTACTGTTATTGTCACTATTGGTAATGAGTTCATAAGAAACTTCAATACGTGAATTATTGGCATTGATTGGAAAACGAGCAAATTTTTCAGTCAATGTCGCACATTTGGAATTTTTTTGTACTTATTGCGATTTTCAATGACGTTTTCCAGTTACACGGTAATACACTTAAATCGAAAAGCAATTTGTTTGGCGTGAGGTGGGAGTTTTATAATAAATCTCCTTTAAAACGTGCTATACAGTTGTTACCGTTTTAAAAAAAAAATAAAAATTGTTATAACTTTCAATTAGTTCGCTGAAGAATATTACACAAAATAAGTCACTATTTACTTGAATTAGTCCTACACGAAAAAAGTGTACTTTTTAATAGTATTGATAAAACAATCGGTTGAAATTCATTCCTCGAACTTCACACGTAGCACATCATACAAGAGTGCAAACAAAAGATTCAATTTATTATTTCTAATACAAGTTAAGGTCATTCTTCTAATTCACATCTAATATTCTTCTTTTTTTAAATAAATACCTCTTTCATTTATCCCTTTCCTTCCCCTCTTTTCTTCACTACCTAATTTCTTTCTCTTTTTGTCTTCACACTTCTCCTTTCTCTATTATATGTTACTTAAGTATAGGGAACCTTTATAAAAGTATATTTTATTTTTACGGGCAATAAATAAAATATAACTTGGATGTGCCACACATTTTTAGGACATACTGTATACTTTAATAATTTTAAAATGTAAAATTTGTAAAACTTTTTCAGTTTCGTTATAATCCTCCGTCCTGTTAGTGGTGATTCACCATGTACAAAAAGGGATAAGCAATACGTTAGGCTTATAAAAATGTGTAAAGATAAGAGAGGAAAGATATAACGAAAATTAGTGACAGAAATGAAACCAAGATGTATTCTAAATTTAGGTATAGGAAACGTTTAGAAAAACGCAATAAAATACAGGGCGTCCCTTAAGAAAATATATAACTTTGATTCACCACAATTTTGGGACATACTGTATACTTTCAAATAATTTAAAAATTTAATATTTATCAACGTGCATGCTTAAAATGACAAAACTTTTACTGTGTTGCGTCGGTGGTGATTCACTCTGTATATACATTCCTTCTCCGCTTCTTCTCTCTATATCATCCATTGCATACCCACTTTTTTTTTTCTTCTTGTGTTCTGTCCTGATCTTAATATTTCCAAAGGCCACTTTATTTTGATTAAGTAAATTAATAAATGACAATCTTGAACTAACTCTAAATTACTACCAACCTCCGAAAAACACACCTCATTTGGATAACCTCCAATGAAGATGAAACATAAGAGAACTGAAAACTCAAAAGGAAATCAACTCCAACTTAGGGTCTGAAAATCCTCGAATTGTAGCTTCCACCTACCAAAACGTACTCACGCTCCACCACTCCGCCGCACAAGAATGGCGCATTGGGCTAGCACTACTAATCCCTAATTAATACAATTACCAGAGTTAAGCAGAGTTAGTCTCTTCATAAACATGAGCATGGTTCTAATACAAATCACCTGAAAACAGGGATTGTTATTGAGAGGTTCGCACTAATGGCATCTGGTACAGGTTTATACTAATCTTCTGGAGCACCATACATAACACTTACATTACAATACAATTATGAAAAATAATGTACTGTACGAATAAATAAATAAAAAATTATTTAACATTTTTGATGACACGAAACATTTTTTATCTTCTATTGTAACACCGTTGTGCTTATGATACAAAGATATCGATATGTTTTGATCTTTTTGCACGATAGAACAAATCTGCATTGTTGCCGCGTTTCTTGGGAGATCAGTAAGTTGTAGTTACTGGTTTCTAAAATCATTTAAAATTAAAATTAAAGTTACACTTTGTGCAATTATTAAATGCAATTCCACTAAATTCCTTCGTGTTTGGATTTACAGAAACTGTTGAAGAATTCAACATGATTCCTGTGGTTGGTTTCCCTTACTTTTCTGACATTTGAGTTTACCAAAACTGTTGTTGAATTTAGCATGATTTTACTAGTTTCTTTAGTACTTGAGCTGGGTTTCTCCGTATTTGTATTGACAGAATCTGCTCCCGATTTAAATATTTTCTTTGTTCTGCTACCTTCTTCAGTACGTAAATATTTTTAACAAAATCTAACTTATTTTCTAATGAGTCTTCAACGTAGCTTTCGGCTACAGTGGAAGAACGCCATCCACCATGTCTTTTAAGTCCCAATACGTCGACTCCTTTGTTGGCCAAAAATGTTGCTGAACTGCGTCTAAAAGAATAGCCAGTGAAGAGTTCCGCATTTTTCAAATTCAAAAAGCGTTCAACAACTTGGTTAACACACTTTCGTTTATGGTACTTGAAAAATAAGTGCTGGTGCTGGTGATATATCGACTTTATCTTGAAGAAAAATTGTGCTTTTCAACATAGAATACTCAGCCCAAAGACTTCAGTTTCTGATTCCTCCTAACCATATAAGGAAGCAAAATTTTTTCATTCATTCCACACTTTTTTTCTTTGCACCAGCTTTTGAAGGTTGTGTATGTATTCTGATAGCGCAGTTTTGATTTTTCAAGAATTATTGATAAACAACCAATGTTGCTCAATTTCAAGATCTGCTGAATCTGAGTCGGTATCACTCATTTTTATGCAGAAATAACTTACAATTCTATTGACAGCTATTGTTAACAATGATCAAACATTTATGATACCGATATCTGTAAAACACCATGACAACACTTTTTATTCAAATAATGTAAAAACGTATCTTCATAAAGAAAAAACGTTCTATCGTGCAAAAAACGTTATAAGCATTGCGAACGTTCAGGAGACCGTCCTTACCGTTCTTAATACTTAATATTACCTACTCTTGCTCACGGTATACTCTCTGTAATGTACTAATCGCCTTCTAGAAAAAGTTTCTGTCTTTTGATTAACTGTGTTAAATATGAAATCGTAACACTTGAAGTGATTTAATTTAATTGAATAATTTCCTACCTTAAGGCAATCAGAATTTGCAGTAATAAAACCGGTAATGCATCATATTAACTAAAACGAAGTCTTCTTTTAAACCCTACATCTTCATAACATTAGTATAGTATAGCACTGTAATCCTTTGAATAAAAGGCCGTAGTCTTATACTCTATTTCAATAAGAAGGTAATAGGTGGCGCTACATGCGAAGGAAAGTTTACACTACTACAACTTTAGTTTTAGCGGTAAATCTAAATTAGTTTTATTTTATAACTAACATAAACATTAATATATTTATTTTAAACATTCATATAGGAACATGATATATCAGCGGAGGTAATTAAATTCTGCATTGAACGAGAACATAAAAAAATTCTATTGCAATTTAAAAAAATTGACTCCTTGACAATTTTAATTTTCTTAACTACCGTTACTCCCGGACCTGCTCTAGAAATAAATTTCAAAAATGTCTAATACTGAAAACATAGTAGAAGTTTCGTTTATCTGTATTTTATGTTTGATGAAAAATTAATTTTTCAGTAGATTCAAATTTTCGTTGTTGAGGGCTGAAATTATTTTTTCTTAATAGTAGTAAGAAATAAGTACGCTAAACCAGGTAGTAGAAGACGTAAAATTTTACGTGGAAACCAAAAATAAAATAAAAATTGAGACATTGCGTTTAAAATAACAAAGTCGTTATTCACTTCCGGTATTGCCATGAGAATATTTGATTTTTGATCACTATAGATGAATAATTTTTGTACTTCCTATCTCTATATAAAAAAATGTTTATTTTGTTGTAAAGTTTAGAAAATAGGTACTATAATCCTGTGGTTTCGAATATCATTTCGTATTTTGTAAGTGTAATTATAGACACTAAATAGTATTTATATTGTCTAAGACCTAACTTAGTATAACTAATTTACATTACCCCTTTAATTAAGAGTTAATTATTTTATATTTCGCTACAAGAATTGTAGCAGTAAAATGCAAATAACTTTGAATGTATTTATACAATTTGTTTTAAAATTCGTCATATCATCCGTGGATAATATCTGAACGTGTAATAATTGTAACAAAAAATAAATCGTGCCAATAAAAACAGGACTTATATTACTTCGCAAAATTCAGAAGTTAATTCTACTATAAAGGACAATGCGGTATTCATTTATATTTGAGTATAAGTCTGCTAAAACTAATATTAACGTTTAACATTACGGTTGGTTGTCAATTTTCAGTAAAATCTACGCATAACCCCCTATTGGAAAAGTTTCACGTAACAAACTATACATATACTACCACCTTAACGATCAAAATTTGGCATAAATATGCGCCCTCTATTAGGAACGAAGAAAACACAAGTGCATTTTAGTTGCCTAGGATGAGCACAAAATAAGTCTTTAATTTTAAGGACGAAGAAGCAACAATTTTATCATAAAAATCATTATTTTAATCTGAAAGTCTTTTCATTTCAACAATTTATTTTAAAAATTTGGTATAATTTACAAGAATTTTTTTGACATTACACAGCTTTTTTCCAAACCACAACATTAAAAATAATATTGAATTAGAATTGTATCTATAAGCCGTTTTATTGCAAGGGGCCGATTTTCTTATAAGACAAAAAAGTTTAACGTTAATTTGCCCTAATAAGATAAATTTTAAAACCAATAATAGCAGCAATACTACGAATTTATATAAATTACCGGCGGAAAAAAGTTACAGGGTTGTGTTAAGAAACCTACATCATACAACAGCTCACGGAGAAATCATAGTAGCACTGAAAGAACAAGAACATAATGTCTAACAAATAACGACAGTATTAGATAGAGTTAAGAGAACACCAAAAAACTTATTCTTCATAGAATTTGAGAAA
This sequence comes from Abscondita cerata, assembly GCA_030710515.1. Lineage (NCBI taxonomy): Eukaryota > Metazoa > Arthropoda > Insecta > Coleoptera > Lampyridae > Abscondita > Abscondita cerata. The sequence continues at coordinate 85,636 of JALBCR010002838.1, read as the reverse complement.
AACGCAAATAACGGTGAAATATACAAAATCAAAACTCTACTAAACGCTGTTATACGTTTTGAAACTCCAAATAAAAAGGACACAATCGTACAACCAGTGCACTCAGCAATTTTGTTGGGTCAAGTGTGCAGCGCCACATGACTACCAAACATGCAACAAAAAGAAGAAGGCAGATGGAAAACCAGAGGTGCATTTTGAGGCTCAACCAATAACAAATCAACCAAACAAAACCCAGATTATAATATTGTAACCGTTTTACATCAACAAAATGCATATTTAACATAAACACGAGGTAGTTATTTTTAGCTTTAAACAAGATCGTTATTTTGCTTATATCGGAATCACACTTAACAACAAATACTAGTTTTAAAATTCCACACTACATAATATACATCCGGATAAGAAAGGTATAAAACACCATATGCTAGAGAAAATTGAAGAAGCTTGTCTTCAGGTAGCAAGCGTTGTCTTAGAAGACTGGTGCCATCCAATAACTGTATCTGCAGCCTATCGCCCTACAAATTACCATGCAGACAAGCAAAGCTTTAAAATAATTTCACTCATCTTGGACATAGATTTCATAAAACACCATATGCTAGAGAAAATTAAAGAAGCTTGTCTTCAGGCAGCAAGCGTTGTCTTAGAAGACTGGTGCGGTCCAATAACTGTATTTGCAGCCTATTGCCCTCCAAATTACCCTACAGACAAGTAAAGCTTTATAAATTATTTCACCCTTCTTGGACATAGAATTCTGGCAGGTGGTGACCTCAATACGAAGCACACCAGCTAGGGATCCAGACTATCACCTCCTGGGAAAGGTAAAATACTACATGCATTAATTAACGAACTACATCTGAATCATCGTTCCACATTTAAACCGACATACGTGGCCTACGGACCCCAACAACCTACTAGACGGTCTGGCTGAGAACTAATTAACGACAAAATAAACCTAAGAGTCTCGCTGAAAACAACAGAAGAATTGGAAACAGAAGTACATAACTCTTTCTCTCTAATACAAGAATCTGCTTAGGAGGCAACACCAGTGCAAGATAAACTTAAACCAAAAACAGTTGATCGTCCAATACATATTCGTCAAAAAATACTAGAAAAAGACAACTACGACATATACCACCCCATAAGAATGTCAAATGCAGGTGGGCCAAAACAAACAAGGAAAACGCTAAAACTCTTGCTGCTTATCTAAAAAACGTGTTTAAACCGATACCAAAGTTTGACGAAGACGATGATAAAGAAATTCAAAGGTTCCTAAGATCAACCTAGCGAACGTATACGTGCAGTAACACCAAAAGAAGTAAAGGACGTAATCCTGAACGACCTGAGTCAAAAAAAGGCCCCCTGTTACGACTTGATCATGGACAAAGTCAATAAAGAACTTCCTCGTAAGAGTATAATTATGTTAACACAGCTCATAAAAGCTGTCTTTAGATTAAAACATTTTCCAGCCTAATGGAAATCAGAAAAATCGGTCTATTAGTTTGCTGCCTGGCTTATCTAAAATTGCCGAAAAACTGTTAACCAAAAGGTTAAATAAGGTAGTTGCAGAGAGAAATCAATCAATTCGGGTTTAGACAGCAGCATTCTACAAGAACAGGTTTATGGTGTAGTCGACACCATTAACAAGACTTTTGAAGTTAAAAATTACTGTGTTGCAGTATTTCTAGATATTAGCCAAGCATTCGACCGCGTATGACACCAGTGACTTCTTTACATCCTCCTTAAATCATATCTAAGCGAGAGGTACTTCCGAGTTATATATGAAAATGAAATAAAACATAAATATATCGAATAAAGTCTGGCGTTCTGCAGAGCAGTGTACTAGGTCCATTACTGTAACTTTTATATATCCCAACTTCTGACGCGATCACAACCACATTCGTAGATGAACTGCCATCTTAGCTGTACACGAAAATCTAATTGAGGCAAGTAATAAATTACAACAAAGTATTAACGAAATATAAATGGACCCGAAATTGAAGAATTAAAGTAAACAAGGCTAAGTCCAATCACATTGTATTTACTAAATGCCGAGAAGATTCACCACAAGTAATGATACGAGGGGCAATCAAATATAAAAAGGAATTATTTTCTTAGGGGCCGAGCCTCTACGTCAGTCAGCAACAAAATGAGTGAGCAAGAAGTGCATCCGTACGTTGCGCAACGTGTTGTAATAAACTTTTTAACAAACAAGGGGATTAAGCCGGCTGAAATTTTGAGACGACTTCGTGCTCAGTTCGGGAAAGAACCCTTTCAAACACCCGTGTTTTTGAGTGGCATAAAAATTTCTTGCAAAGATGAAAAATTGTTGAAAACGAAAGCCATCAACGACGGGTAAGAGCGAGCATCACTGCGGAAAACATTCGGGCTATTCGTGACCTTATTGAGAATGACAAACGTTATGGAAATTTCTTCGATGTGAACTTCTTGACAACGTTAAGGCTGTTTTTATATATATATTACAGCATTAGGAGCCTAGCAGGCTCATAGCTTTATTTACAATGTTTTTCCATTCTTTTTTGTCTGTTACTTTTTCCTTCCAGTTCCTTAGGTTTAGTCTTCTGATGTCCTCTTCCACTTCTTTTGCCACCTATCCCTTGGTCTTCCCTTCTCTTTTTACCTCCCATTTTGCTCTCTAGTATTTTTCTGTGTCCGATCGGCCTGCATTCTTAGAACATGTCCCAACCAGCGTATCCTTTGGCCCTTTATCATTCCGGTTAAGCTTGTTTCCTCATACTTCTCTTTAAGTTCCCGATTTGTTCTTCTTTCCCATCTTCCCTGTATTTTTTCCCCAAAAATCTTTCTGAGCACTTTTCTTTCCCATATTTCTACACACTGTATGTCTGTATGTCTCAGTACCCAAATTTCACTCGCGAATACTACAACTGGGCGCACCACTGTTTTATAAACACGTATTTTAAGTTTCTCGATACATTTTTATTTCTAAGGATGTTATTAAGCGCGTAGATGCATTTGTTTCCGTTCATTATCCTTGCCCGGATTTCTTCTGTAGTTCCCGGTTTCCTTGTCATTACTACTCCCAAATATTTAAATGTTGCTACCTCTTCAAATGTGTATGTCCTTCCTTCTTGGGTTGTCACTGTTAACTTATTCCTTTGTTCGAATTTTTATCAGACCAATACATAAATTTTGTTTTTCTTCGTTAATCTCCAAACCTACTTTTCTTGCTGATTTTCTAACTTTTTTTTGTTTCCTTCAGCTCTCTTTTTGTCCTTGTTACTATTGTGATGTCATCTGCATAGGCGAGGCATTGATGTTTATTATGGTATAACAAACCATTTCGGTTGATGTTCGCGTCCTCATTACCTTCTCCAATACGATGTTAAACAGTATTGATGACAGTGGATCTCCTTGGCGCAGTCCGTCTTTTACCTGGAAGCATTCTAATACTTTTCCGTTGACTTTAACCCTATCTTGCGTGTGTTTTAGGTTAGTTGTACCATCTTTATCAATTTCTGACGGATTCCCAAACCTACCATTGCACTATATAACTCTTGTCTTTTCACCCTATCGTATGCGTGTTTAAAGTCTACGAAAAGTACATAAGTTTCAACTTGATGTTCACGACTTTCTGCCTGTAATTCCCTTAGCACAAATATTTGATCTACTACCCCCCTTTCCCTTTGAAAACCGCACTGATATTCACCTATTACACCGTTTATTTCTTTAATTAGCCTATTCTTGATTGTTATAGCCAGGATTTTGTACGCTATATTGAGTAGAGCGATGCCTCTATAGTTTTCGCATTTCAATGGATCTCCTTTTTTTAGAATTGGACATAGTGTTGCTTCGGACCATTGCTCTGGCATTTTTCTTGTATCCATATTGTTTCCACTAATGAGTGCATTTTTCTATTAACTTATCACCTCCGTATTTGATCCATTCCGCTAAAATCCCATCGTATCCTGGGCTCTTGTTTCGTTTCAGATCTTTTATTATGCTGGCGATTACTTGTATGCTTGGAATGTCCTCTGCATTTATGTGTTCCTCGTCCTCTCCTTCCCCGTCTCTAATCTCTTCTTCAACGCTATCACCATTAATACTCCTTCGAAATATTGTTTCCATCTTTTCAGTATATCTTCTTCGTTTGTTATTAGATTACCTTCCTTACTTTTACAAAACTGATCTTCGGCTTATATTCTTTTCTTTCTCTTCGTATGCCCGCGTACAGTGCTCTAACTTCTTTATTTTTAAAATCTTCTTCAATTTGCGCTATTAAAGCTTCTTGGTATTTCCGTTTCTTTTCTTCTCTTACCTTTTTTGTAGTAATTTTCCTTTGCATCTTCTGTTTCCTTTTCGATCATGGTTTTCCTTTGCTTTGTTTCTTTGTTCTATTTCTATTTTACATTCTTTGTCGAACCAAGCTTTTTGTCTGCTTCTTTTCCTGGCTACATACCTCTGCACTTTGTTTTATTACTGATTCTATGTTTCGCCACTTCTGTTCCACGCTTTCCGATTCTTTTAACTCTTCTAATTTTTGTTTATGGTTTGTGTATATCTGTTTTTATTCTCTTCTTTTTCAAATCTCTCTTTTGGGTTAGGCTTTTTACTTTTATTATTCTTTATAAATGGTAAAGTTATTTTCATTTTCATTCCTACCACAAAATGGTCTGAGCTTATGTTTGGGCCTCGATAGCTTCGTATATTCATAATACTTTCCTCTTGATCTCTCTCAATTAATATGTGGTCAATTTGGTTAATATGTTTCCCGTCTGGTGATCTCCAAGTCCCTTTGTATATATCTTTTCGTTGAAAATATGTGCTTTTAATTATCAATCCCTTTTCCCTTCCAAAATCTATTAGGAGTTGTGCATTTACCGATGATTCTTCGTGTTTACTAAATTTCCCTATTACAGGTTGATATACTTCTTCCTTTCCTATCTTCGCATTTGCGTCTCCCAAAACGATTTTCATGTCATATCTAGGAATCTTATCATACTCTGTGTTCAAGTTGTTGTAATATTCTTCCTTAGCGTCCAGATCTTTTTCTTCAGTCGGTGCATGTATATTTATGAAACTTATTTTTTGGTATTTTCCTCGTATTCTTAAGTAACACTGTTAAAGGTTTAAAATCTACTATTACGTCCTTTATTCGTTTACTCACCAAGAAGCCTGTACCCAACCGATTATTTTCTGCTCCACTTTTGAAAAGGACATATTCGTCAAGTTCCATTATGTCGTTTTCTTTAAAATTCGTTTCTTGTAGTGCCATGATGTCAAATCGCCATTTTTACACTGGTCGTTAAGTTGTTTTAATGCCCCGACCTCGTTTAAACCTCTAACATTCAGGAACATGGAATAATTTATCCTTAATTTTTGGTTGGAATAATGTTTTGGTTTTATTATTTTCTTTAATTTTATTTCTATTTTTGTTATCCCTATCCATTCTTTGGTCCTTATTCATGTCAATTTTCGTTGCCTGGTCTGGTTCCTTGTTCTTTCCGTAATCTGTTGTTAATAGTTTTTTCCTCTTATCGTTCTTGTTATTTTCCTCGTTTGCACCTTCCCCGTTGGGTGATCTATCTATGGCTGTTCGTTTCTGGCCGGTCTTTCCGCATTCTTCTTCATCTCCCGTAATTCTTTGTTCATTGAAAGTTGCTGCCGTGTATACTTCGTCGTTTATGATTAACTTATTATATTTTATAATCGCCCTGTGTCCTTTTGCTCTGGCCTCTTTCATTTGCGTTATCAGCACCTTCCTGTCCTCTTGTATTGGCTTTGGATAGTCTTCTTCAATCCATATATCGCTACCTTTTAGGTTTTTGCGTTTTTTAATATTTCAAATCGTGTGCTTTCTTTTGTTAATTTTATCAACACTGGCCTATTCCTATCCACAGCGTATTTCCCAATTCTTCTTATTTCGTCTATTTCTGTTTCCTTATTGATGTTTATTCCAATCTTTTGTATTACTGAATCTATTTTTCTTCTATACCTGTCTTATCCTCATGTTCTTCGTCCTTGATACCTCTTACAATTAAATTCTTTTTCTTCTTTATCTTTTCTTTTCTTTTGTCATCCTGAATCTCAATTTTTTTCAATGTTTGATTTTCTTCTTTTATCTGCTTCATTTCTTTTGTTATAGCATCCATCTTAACGTTCATCTGCTTCATATTCTCATTAATTTGATTAAACATTTGCTCTATTCTCTCCATTTCGCACATGTTCACTTTTTAGTGTATTTGCCTCCTTTAATTATTTCTTTCTCTTATTGTTTGTAATTACTCTACTTGTTCGGGAATGATTTTGCGCGTACTTATTGTATCTAATATTAATTATGTATTAGGAGGAATAACTTACGTATGCGTTGTTATCACCGGACCTTGCTTAAGGCTGTTTATCGGACCAAAAGATGAGGCCAACCGATCCGAAGCGTTCTGCTTCTTCATGACAACGCCACACCTCACACAGCTGCCATAACACGCGACAAATTGAAAGAAATTTTCTGGACAGTACTCGAACATCCTCCATACAGTCCAGACTTATCCCGTGTGTGTCTACTGCATTTCCGGAGCTAAAGACTATGTAGAAAAATGAGGGATCCGGACACTTCGCCGAATAGCCATAACGTCGAATGGACACAACGCCGAAACTTGGACACAACGTCGAAATGAATTATTGGACATATCTCCGAAACTGGACATAACGCCGAAATCACCTGCTGGACACTATGCCGAAAATAGACACAACGTCAAAATCAGTGATTGGACATATCGTCGAATCTGGACACAACGTCGCAAAACAAAAACTGACGTGTTTTTCGTATCAAGAGGGATTAATTTTAAGTAGGGTATTCAAAACACTTCTTTTCACGTAAATTTGTTTTAATTAATGTAAGTTGTTTTCATGTGATTGGAGGTAAACGGTGTTGGTTGGTAAGTTGCAGTTATTACAATTTTTTTCTTTAAAAATTTGTTTTAATCAATATCTGATCTACGTGCTGTCAGCTTTTACTTTTCGTTGTTGTGTCCACATTTCGACGATATGTCCAATTCCGATTTCGGCGTTGTGTTAATTTTTGGCGATATGTCCAATAATTCGTTTCGGCGTTGTGTCCATTCGGCAAAGTGTCCACGACTCAAAATTATAGATTCCTTTCGTATTTTTATTTTGATTCAGTAAATAATGAATAAAATATTCCCGTTTATATTTGATTGACCCTCGTAGCAAATCAGTGGGTAAATTGACCTACCTAATACAGACGCTTTAAATACCTGGGCATGCACCTAGATAAGGGATTGACCTGGCGCACACATATCTGGAAAAAACGTAAACAATTAGGTACTAAATTTGGAATACATTATTGGCTGCTACTACTCGGTCTATTTTATTCATGGTTTCTATAAATGATCATCTCATCACGTGAGTGTAGGAAAATTTAACAAATGCAAATTTGCTAGTTAAACTGAAAGTGAATTAATTTATGCTAATTAAATTAATTAATTAAATTAATTCATCAACTATCAGTTATTTCATAGTTCCGTTGTAATTATTATCTCTAGTTGTGATTGTGATCTTCGTCGTTTATTCGTTAATTTTTTCTGGAATTTTGTTTAAATTAAAAAATGTTTTTTAAACTTTTTTTCTCTAAAAATAATTAGTTTTTTTTTGAAAAATGACAAGAATAAAGGAGTATGTTTAAATTTCTAAGTATTTAAGTATTTTATATTATTAGATATAAATGAATACACCAATCCTTAAGTTAAGGTTACTGTATGCAGCGAGGAAAATTCAGAGTGAGGTCTGATCCAGAAACGGAATTTAGAGGATGATGATCATGAGCCATCGATACCACATTATTATTAAGACAACGGGAGACAACCAAAACCAGGAATTCTAGAAAATTACATTACATACGTAAGTACAACAGAATGTCAGGTGAGCTGGTGAGCAATTCAATTACCCTAAAGCAGGCAAATAAATGTAATGAACACGATCAGTGGAGTTAGCTACGGAAAAAGAGTTGGAATCTTAATAATCAAATTGTACCTGGGATCTAGTAAACTTACCGAAAGACCGAAAAGCTATCAATTGCAAATGGGTTTTTAACACAAAAACCGACAGCAAAGATAAAGTAATTGGGAATAAAGCTAGACTTGTAGCAAACGGTCGTACACAACTCTATAGCAGAGACTGCCACAAAACATACCTATTCATCAGTAGTCCGCTATTGATCAACATCTTATTTTATATGGCATTAACAGAAAAGAAAGGTTTACATAGGTCAATTGAATGCGGTTACCGCTTTTCTTCAAAGTAATTTATCAGAATGAAATCTATATAGATAAGCTTATATGGTAGTTAAAATTAAGTGTGTTTATTTAAGAAAGAAAGTGATAGGGAGTGGAATATGAAACTCACAAAGACCCTAAAGTCGTTTGGATTTAACCAGTTACAGTGTAATCAGTACATTTTCTAGATGTCAGAGCGGATAGAAAATTAAACAATTGAAGAAGGTTAATTGCATAGCTACAAATCTTCTTTGGTAAAAACATGTTTTTCAAAAGAAAACAAAATTTTCCAAACACAAGGCTGTATATAAAACGCGCGAACATCAAATTATTTAAATTGTAAGTTAAATTTTACCAATTCTACCACATTCTACAATCATAATTATTAAAATTAGGCATCTTGGTTAGCAGGTTGTTTATCTATTTAATTAATCAATTTCAAAGTAAAAAAACTTAAAAATTCTTTGCCGATTGCTAATAAATTAGCATAAGTTTTATGTAGATTCTCTTATCAGATCTAAAGTTAACAGTGTTTTCTAGATATTTATTAATCTTAATCATTTCCATAAATCTCAGGATGAATTTGTTCTTAGCATGTTTTAGTATAAAAATTATTTCAAAATCAAACTAGATTTTCATTGATGGAATGAGTATAGATAGTACAGTAAATAGCGATATATTTTTGACAAAAATAATAGTAGGATACCCCATCTGCCATGTAATTGTAAATAGTATAAAGTACCTTATATTCATGTTTTATACCGAAAATGACCTGTCATTATATTGTTAATTAACATTTAAATGCAAAAAAAGTGTTTTTTCTCAACTTTTTTTTCCTGAGTGAAAAGTAATGAACCAACATTAATGGTGTAAAAAGAAAAGTTGTAGAGAATAAAAATACGAATAAAATGAGGACCAATTAGACTCGATCAGGTAATAAATTTTCGAAAAAAATCGGAAAAAGTGAAATATTTGGGTTTTTCTTTTTAAATTCGTAGATCCGTCATTTTTTGAGATGTAGCACAAATCTTTCAGGAAATACGTATTTAGTGTGTGCAAAACTCTGCACTTGTCGGACAATTAGTTTATGCAAAATTGCGATTTAATTTTTTTAAAGCAATATATTCAATCGATGCTGAATGCTCGTGTGGTCGTCCGATTGTCAGAAATAATAAAAAAATGTAAAGTTGAAATAGAAAGGAACAAAATGTGTATTCTCATTTTTTGATAAAATAATATTTAACACGCAAAAAATGCATGCAAAGATGACTGAAAATGACCGAGTGCGAAAAAACGGAGGAGTGGTGGGAGTACCCGTCCTCAGCGCGCAATTATAAATCGCAATCCCCTCAAACGGTGCTAGCGGACGGGTACCCCCACTACTCCGCCGTTTTCTAATACTTGTTCCTTTCTATTTCAGCTTAACAATTTTTTTTATTTCTGACAATGGAGGACCACACGAGCACTCAGTCTCGATTGAATATATTGCTTTAAAAAATTTAAATCGCAATTTTGCATGAACTAATTGCGCTACAATTTCAGGGTTTGGCACACACTAAGTACGTATCATTCTTTTTACACCATTAATGTTGGTTCATTACTTTTCAGTCAGAAAAAAAAAAGTTGAGAAAAAATACTTTTTTTGCATTTAAATGTAAATTAACATTATAATGACAATTCATTTTCGATATAAAACATGAATATAAGGTACTTTATACTATTTATAATTACATGGCGCAGGCGGTATCCTACTATTATTTTTGTCAAAAATTTACTTATTATTTGCTCTATTGACTAGGGTCAGAGTGCACATCTAGTTTTTTAGTTTTTATGTTATTTTTGTTAATGTTTAACCGTGTTTTTATTCAAGTGGTAGTAAGTCTGATGTAAGTTTTATCATTAGTACTCTATAAATCATATTAGATTTATGCGTTTTCTTAATAATAGTGAAAACTTGGTTGCTGGTATAATTTTTTTTTTCAAAGCAGGTCTCTTCAAGAAAAAATTTCCATTAAACTAAAATAAAAAAGTTTATCATGATACGGACAGGTAGCATCAGCTGGATTAGAGCAATAAATTTGACAACACGTTCGAAATCCATGGTACACGCCCGCCTTCGCCAAACACCTATCTATCTATAAATAAGGAAATTCGCCGTTTTTCATGTAAATGCGTATCCAAGCCAGTGAATATATTTATTATTCTGTGTTCAAGCGGTCACCCATCGAAGTAGTTACCGCGCGCGACGTTGCCTAATTTCGGTGATAGGACGAGAATCCGTGCTTTTAACATGCTACGGCCGTTGTCGTATAATAACGTGAAAAATGTAACACATAATTTTGAAATGAACAGTTGGGATATAAAATTTGAAGATTTTAAGTGGCCGCTATCAATATATGAAGATCGGAATTCCGTGTGAAGCCTTTTTCTCACAATGAGCTTACACCCATTTGTGAATGCGTAGGTATCTATGGAGATGGTTAGTGGTAGCAGTTATTATTTAGACTAGGAAATCTTACTGTAAGTAAGAACAATCTGCTGTTTCCAATTGAAAAAAATAAATTCAATTATTTATTTAAAAAAAAAAATGTTTTAAGACTATTACCTAATATTAAAAAATAATTCAAGTAGTTCAGGGTTTCCCATTTTCGATGATTTTTGGGGGTATCTCAAAAACGGCTAATCGTTTTACGGTTTTCACGAACCTTGGCTACTTTTTCAAGAAACATTTGATGGTGCATTCAAAACCTTAGTAGCCCTCTTCGTTTTTCAAAAACGCCTTGTAGCTCAGGCACGAAGAGGGCTACAAAAGTTTCGAATGCACTATCAATTGTTTCTTGAATTAGTAACCAAGATTCGTGAAAACCGCATCGCTCTACAATTAGCTAGCTCAAAAACCATCAAAAATGAGACACCATGTACAGTGCGTTTCAAGAAACGTGATCACGTTTCAAATCAAGATAACTCTGGAAGTTTAAAAAATAGAAGGACGATATAGCACACTTTGCCACTTTAACTCAGGCGTTGCTTAATTTTGTGCACAATTATCAATCAAAAAATGTGTTTAAAAAAATTAAACAAGTAAAAAATAAATTTTTTTTATTTTTTTTCTTTTTTTAAATATTTGGGAAATGTAAAAAAAAAAAAAAAAATTATATTTGCAAATAAATAAATAAAAATTAAATTTTTAAATAAAATAAAAATAAAAATAAAAAATATTATTTAAATTAAAAAAAAATAAAAAAATTGAAAATAAAAATAATAAATAAAAAAAAAAAAATAAAAAAATTTAAAAAAAAAAAAAAAAATTATTTTTTATTTTTTTTTTTTAAAATGTTTTTTTTTTTTTTTTTTTATTTAAATATATTTTTTTTAAAAAATTATTAAAAAAAAAATATTTTTTAAACTTTTTTTTTTTTTTAAATTTTTTTTTGTTTTTTTATTTTTTAAAAATTTATAAAATAAAAATATTTTTTTTTTAAATTTTAAAATGTAATACACAAAGTAAAGAAATAAACATAAAAAAAAAAAATAAAATTTTTTTTTTTTTATCTCTAAAAAAAAGGGTTCGAAAAGAAAAAAAATTTATTTAAAACAAGTAAGAATATTCAACAAAAGACTTTATTTATCATTAGTACTCATCCTGTAATCATATGAACTGTTCCACATGTTTACCGTTATCTTGATTTGAAATTTGATCAAGTTCCTTGATTGTTTTTAAACATAATTGATTATAATTGTGCAAAAACTAATCAAAGCCTGATTTAAAGTATCAAGTCTGCTATATCGTTGAACTCAGAATGGAATGGTGCATTCGAAAATCTAAAAATATACAGGGTATTCCATTTAAAAATATACAAGTTATATTAATAAGTTTGACAAATGATTCGCTGTTGTTTTTTCAATATGTGTAAAAACAACTTGGACACCCACCCTATATGTAAATTTTTGTCCTATCCTTCTATCTTCTAAACTTCCAGAGTTATTTTGATTTGAAATGTGATCACGTTCCTTGAAACGCATTGTACATGGCAGATTTTTTCTTTACTCACATAATACCTAATGGAAGTACGTTTTTGTATACAATTGCATAGAATTTCTCATAAACAATTATGCAAAGTCCACAATAAATAACCCAAGTACAATTAACAAAATTATAAGATTAAAAATAGTTTCAATGTTGAGAAAATAAATTGTGTATTACGTACAACCGACGCTGTATAGTTATAGTTACTAGAATTCTTGGTAACAGCAATAAAATTTCAAATTTAAAAAACATCGATGAAATAATGATCGACATACGACAAACAACTAACACGAATCATATTTGCGTGAATGTATGCAATTTAATTAAGTTGCAAGTACTACAATTATCTTTTGATTTGTGTTTTACAATAAATTACTGTGCAAATAATCTATACTTATATATAAAAAAAAAATGATAAAGTAGCTTCATCGGTTAATGGGAATTGTTTCAGTCATGATTAAAATCGTTATTGTTGCTTGTGTGCTCAATGCAATTTTAATTCGAAGTGAGGTAGGTTGTAGCATTGATTTTAAAATCAATGGTTGTAGGAAGAAATTATAGTTCCACAAAAGTGCTGAATAAAGTTTTTCAGTATCCCACAGCTGCAATGTTATCATATTTACAAGAGTTGCATGACACTTGCACAAAGGCGATTGGAGTTTCGAAGGTAATAATAAAGGTTCAAGTTGTAAATGATTTTTAGTGTTAAATTTTAGATGAAGTAAAGAATTATCAATTAACCACTGATAGTAGCAGAAAGATGAAGGTAAATTTATGGCGGTCAATGCTTTTTAATGTGTCTTTATTTTAGTGCTACTTACTATGTATTTTAATGGAGTCTAAGATGGTGAGTTCAGTTAGTTATAGCATTGTAATCAATGGTTATAGTTTCTTTTCGATTCCTCTTAATAATACACGATCGTTCATTCCCTTTCTAATGCGGTGCAGTATATATCTGACGGCAAAAAACGGGCAAAAGTAAGAGAAATTTCGGTTTCTAACTCGGTTTTTTCTTCTTTTTTCTCAGATTTCCGAAAAAATTCGAGGGCTACAGGCGTGTTTAGAAACGTTTTCGAATTAATTATTTTTCGAAATGGGCCGAAATTTCCAAAAAAACCCTTTTTGTGATTCCGTTCAACTTCTAACTTTGACAAAACGAAAAACCGATCAACTGTAAAAAAAAGCGTACAAATTTTCGAAAAATTCTTCAGTGACCTTGAGTCAAAAACCGATGGAAAGAACAAAACTAATAGTTGAAGCGTAATTTTTTTCGTCTTAAAAAGATATTCGTACTTTAGGTATCATACAAAAAAATTCTAAAATTTCTCTATTCATTTAAATTTAAATATGTCGGAAATAGTACGTCGTAAAACTGCATTTAAAAAACGTTAAATCTTGAGAATTTGTAATTTCAGTAAACAGTGTTCTTAAATTCCATGTTTATCAATTATGCACGCAAAAGAATATTTATCTTGAATCTGGTTTCAATAGAGCGAGATCTAGTTTATATACCGAGTCCGGCATTCCATTCCTTGCCAAACGTAGATTGATGTTGGTACTACCATACAACGTCATAATCAAAATGTGGGCCAGTAGCAACGTAGTTGGGCCGATGTTAGCAAGGGATACCAATCTTTTCACCAGTTTCCACCAAGTACACTCCCTACATCTACGTGGTTCACGCTATAGCGCGAGAGTTATCTCTAGTTTTGTCGGTCCAAGATCGGACTAATATTCCCCATAAGCCGCCATGGAAAAGGGAGCACATCGAAAAATAAACAAACAATTGCAAGTGTCCACCATAAAATCTAAGCTCCTCAAAAAATGGAAAGAGGAATGGGCACAAAGTGGCGAGTTTTTAAGGGAAATAACCAAATCTATAAGCGGGAGTAGGTACTGAGGTACGAGGTTTCGTTTAGGTCATACTAGAATTACATCATCGTACCTCGTAAAAGGCGTTGCTCCCCCTAGGTGTGATAGATGGCAAGATATCCCGACCGTGCAACTTGCAAGGTGTAGAAATTCGTGACATATTGAAATATGACGCGTTTGCCGCCAAACGCCTTATCAGATTCTTAAGTGAATGCGATCTATTAGATGAGATCTAAACCGTGAGCACCTAATAGACGAGCAAAGACAACACAAAAATAAAGTGCTAATAACATTTGCTGTTGATGCACTTTAAATCAAACATTCGATCAAATGACTTTTCAGTCTTGGAGCTCTCCTTCTGTTTCGCAACCATAACGTCAAAGGTAAAGTGGAAAGCGTTGGAAATCTCTATGACAGCAACCACTTTTCTATCGCGATTGAGTTTAACCTCCCATTTTTCGAAACTTACGTACCTGAAAAATGGAACATCGACCGGGCTGATTGAGATCTTTTCCGATCAAATGTATCTGGTCTGAGCGTTTCTACCGACACTTCCGTCGACGTAGAGGTAACCGTCCTTACCGAACACCTCCTTAACGCTGCGACTAATTCCGTTCCCAAACGCGGCGGCTTTTATGCTTCCAGGAGACACGTTAAGTGGTGGAATGACGACGACAATGTAAAGGCGGTTATCTCAGCGAAAAACAAACTTTTAACACTTTTAAAAAACATAAAATGGAGGAAAACCTGATCTCGTCTAAACGCGGCAGAGGAGTAGCACGGCGAACGTCTTGGGAGAATTACGTTTCTGAGATAAACCCAGACTCTTCCATATCGTTAGTATGGAAGAAAGTCCGTAAGATCAACGGATGCAAACAACCTCTGCGAGCCCCTGTGTTACGGGTAAATGGTGTTGTAGTCTACGATCCACAGGACGTGGTGGAAAAGTTCGCAGACTATTTCGAACGGGTCAACAGCTCCCGCAATTATGACCGTACCTTTCTGGAAAGGAAACCGACACTCGAAAGCAAAATGAATTTCGACACCAACACCGCGTTAGACTACAATGCCCCTCTCACAAGACATGAGGCCGACCAGGCTCTAGTAAGAGCTAGGAAAAGCTGTCCCGGCGATGATAAAGTCTTGTACGAGTTCTGCAAGCAATCGCACGACGACACGAGTGCTTCCATACCGACGCTATTTAACCAAATATGGTCAGAAGGACGTATCCATCCAGTTGGAGAGAAGTCATCATTCTTCCGTTGTTGAAGGCAGATAAAGACCCGTCGGTTCCAGAAAGTTATCGACCAATTAGTCACGTCATGTTTGGGTAAGCTTCTCGAGTCGATGGGGAACAGGAGACTCGTCTGGTGTTTGGAAAAGTACGATCATTTGGCAAAATTCCAGTCCGGTTTTTGCGCAGGCAGATCAGCCCTGGACAATCTGGTCCACCTTAAACTTTCAATTATGAAGAGCTTCGACGCCAGACATCACCTGTTGGCGATTTTCTTTGCTATTAAGAAGGCTTACGGTATGATGTGAAGATATGGTGTTTTACAACGTCTCCACAAAAGGGGTTACCGCGGCAACTTGCCTGCTTTTATAGCATCATTTTTGCACGAAAGATACTTTAGAGTCCGCGTGGGGCAAGAAATCTCTAACCGACGTACCTTGAAAAACAGTATACCACAAGATTCCATCCTGAGCGTCACTCTTTTCGCGATCAGTATCAACAATGTACATTTGAATGGTTTAGACAATGTTATGTTTGAAATAATAACACTATTCTGGACTTCCATTGTCTATATTTTATTTTAATAGAATAAACACACGTTTCAATTGCTGTATTCACCTGAAGACGATTGCAGATTCAATAGCAATTGAAACGTGTGTTTATTCTATTAAAATAAAATATAGACAATGGAAGTTCAGAATAGTGTTATTATTTCAAACGTATGTGATGGTTTGGAACTTAACATATGCCGTAGTATTTACGTTGACGACATTGTCATTTTCTCATCCGGTTCCCACAAATCCGATGTATATCGAAAATTACAAATGGGGAAACGGTGCGGAGTTCGGGTTGACGTGGGACGAATGCAGGAGTGCAATCTACATAATGAACTGTAAGACACGTCTCTGTACCTGAGACGGGAGTTTGTTTTCTAAGTGCTAATAGCCACAGCAGCTGATGCACTTTAATAAAAAAAAATAAGAACAATAATACCAATAGATACCAATAATTCGGCTTGAAACTTATCGAGGACAAGATAGACAACATCACAGATATACACACAGCCATTTACACTGCCGCCATTATGGTTGTGGAACTCAACGGTAAAAAAATTACCTCCAAAGAAAGGAAGAAGGCTAGGACACCACCACCTTGGAGAATGAAGATCGAAAAGAGCCCCAACTCACTTAGGACAAAAATTAATATTGTTCACGAACATCTAAAAAGTAACATCAGTAAGAAAGTCAAAGAAAAATAGACCGCATCCTCTACAAAATAAAAATTAAACGACGAGATCCTGATATCAGACCACAACTCACCGTATATCTAGACGAACTAAGGCAGAGGCTAAAAATCAAAGATTTACAACATAATGAAACTTACAAACGTAGATAGCAGATTCAAAGGTTCCAGTACAACCAGAAACTTAGTCTTCTCAAACAAATAATGTCCAATTGGAAAACACAAATCCATATCAACAACCAATCGATATCAACTATTGATATTAGACGGGAAATATTTCAAGGAGACACGTTAAGTCCGTTATGGTTCAGCTTGGCCATGAACCCACTTCTACATCCTAAATCAATCTAATAAGGGATACATACTGAACCTCAAAGACAAATTACGTATTTCACACCTTTTGTATGTAGATTATGTAAAGCTTTACACTAAGAATGAGGCTCATTGCAAATCCTTAATTGAAAATGTACAGATTTTCAGCCGGGTATTGGCATGACTTTCGGTCTTGAGAAATATGCCGAAATTCACATAAAAAAAGTTAAAACCTTCTGACGAGACGCCCTATTTTCAGCAAATTACGCCGGAAAACACGTATAAATACCTAGGTATTTAACAAAACATGCGTATCAACCACTCAGTGCTGAAGGTGGAATTCATGAGCAGGTATAAATCGAGACTTACCAAGTTTCTCAACTATAAACTTAATGCCCGAAATCCAGTCACTGCCATAAACACTTATGCTGTGCTAGTTTTGACCTACATTTTCGGGGTTCTAAAGTTCTCAGATACCGACTTAGGGGCATTATATACCATGACAAGAACTACTCTAACTAAGTTCAGAATGTACCACCCCAAAAGAGCGTGCCAAAGACTCTCCCTACCACGGTAAGGAGGTGCAACTATGCAGATCAAAGAAAGGCTAATTAAGGAAGTACTTTCACTAACAGCACCGCGATATCGGCACTTTACACTGCAGATATAAATTATACCCCTCTTAATCTCTGTAACCGCCAACAGACCTTTGAAAAATCCCCACTATTCATGCCGCATAACAAGATAAAGTTTTACACGGGAAGTACTCGAAGTCTCTTATGGACGAGCATGTCGACCAAGATCGTAACAAAGAACTTTCATAAGAACATTAGCAAGCTTCAGTTTCCCACCGAACTCAGTAGTATAATCTCCAAACTGTCACATATTGAGAAAATTTCTAAACATCTAACCCACCTTCTTTTGATTGATAAAAATGCGTTCTTAAATTACATGTTTTATCAATCATGTGTACGAAAAAATACATTTTTTTCCTTGACAATAGTGTTTCAACTTGTACAGTTTTCCACATTTTTGTGTATACATAATAATTCGTTTTTTTAAATGCTTCAGTCCTTAAATTTTTAGTCCCTTAGCCTTTTTTTTACATAAAAATGAGTTCTTGAATTACATGTTTTTATTAATTATGTGCTGTCAATGAATGAGTTCCTTTTGAAATTTTTTTTTTCTTCCGACTTTTTTACAATTTTTTAGTTTTCTTTTTTTTATACAAAAGAAGTAAATATGTTGTTCTTGATTTTTACCATTGATAACGATTTTAAACTTCCATTTTTATTCGCGAGAGCTACCCAAGCAAGTTAATTTTTCTTGAACGGTTCCAGGGAAACCCGGACGGAACTTTGAATTATGATTATGCTGTGGAACACATTGACGAATCAATAAGAGATATAGCTATGCCTATTTTTGAGAAATGTCGCGATACACCAAGTAAGTTTTTTTTTAGTTTTGGGTTTTTTTGACTGGTAGTTTCAGAAATGGAAGACGAATGCGAAACCGTCTACCTTTTTAATGTGTGCCTTAACAAACATGATCCGGAGGTATGTTTGTTTAAATATTAATTTAAGATTGAACGGTTTTGCGTCGAGATTTGTTGGTAAAAACCAATACGGTAAATGCTAAAATCACGAGTGTCACAGATTAACTATTCCTAGTTTTCAGAAATGATAGAGAACATTTTAATAAGCATTTTTTGTAAAAAAAAATTTTCAGTATCGAGATAAATTGAAATAAAGTTGAATCATAGCAACCTCTAAAAAATAATTGTACTTGTCATTTTACGTGCATTAGAAAACTGTGATTATCATTTCAAGGTCACACATCAATCTTTATTAGATAAATTAGTGTTTAATTAAAAATACATAATTTCACAAATAATGAATTAGCATACATGCATTTGGCTTACGGAGCAGCATATGGGGCCAATAGTTTCCGTTGACCGATTATTCTGAAAATTAGTATATAGAGGGTGCCCATTTTTCGACCACAAGCATGTGTATCTCGGTTATTATAAGAGATACACGGTCGGTTAAATTAGACAAAAGTTGCCCATTTTTATGCCGATTCATAATCTGATCTGTCATTTTGTATCTTGAATTATGGCAAAAAAAATGAAAAACCTGATTGTCGTTTTTATTTTTCTGAGCGAAAATCGACAAAGCTAGACATTTTTAACTGAAACATCGTTAAGATAGCTTTTTGCAACAAATCCGATTCTGTCATCATATTTTCCATGGCATTTTAGATGCAAGAGTATAACACTTAACTTTGTTTTTTCTTATGGGCGCCATATAGGATTTTTACATTCTTGAATACAGTTTTTTTTTTATTACGATGATGTATCACACGATATTATCAAGTCATACATGTTAAGCGCAATAAAAAAATCATTCTTGCGCAGAGTGCTTCGGAAACAACTGACTATAAAGTTTTTCATAATTCAGAATTTAATCTTAGTTTCGGCAAAAGTAAACTTTTAAAAACAACAACAAAACTAAGTAGAGCAAAAAAAACAAATGGAAGAATCATAAGAGTTGCTCGAATGGTTCGCCTTGTACTTCTAAACATAATACCATACGTTTTTGTAAGTTCCGTATTGCTCGTGAAATGACCCCTCTTCTAATTTTTCTTAGAGTGATATTGATGTTTTTTCGCAACTCACCACAGTTTTGTAGATCTTGCATTGTTTCTCAACGGCGAAAGATCCGGTGACCTCGTTGGCCAACGTACATCACCGTTGTCCAAATTAACTTTTTGCGAAAACCAGGTCCTCAGAAAATGTAAATACCTGTCCGCGGTCAAATTTTCCTCAAATGTATGGGCCAACGATACTATCGCCCAACAAACCCACCCATACATTTAGTCGGAAACGTATTTGTGATCGTCGTCCTTGATGATAACGAGGATTTTTAATTGTCAATTATGACGATTGAAAATGCCCAAATTTGTAAACTCAAGTTATTGAGAAAATTTGGGTTTTGATTTAACTGATCCGCACCGCTTGATGCGATATGTTCAGGTCCGCTGCAATTTCCTGTGTGGAAGTAGAACAATTTTATGAAAGGTAAATAGTGGCGGACCATTTATTTGTTTTAAAGGCCTGAAGAAGTGCACATTCGGCTGCACGAAACGTTGCCTGAAAAAACGTCTTAATGGTTTTTTGGTGCCCCTCCTCAACAAAGAACAATCCAATTAGTGTAGAACAATTTTCTATAAACTCATTAGAAAGGCTTAGATATGGGATCTATTTTTTATTACGCTCAAAATGTATGACTTCATCATATCGTGCGATACATCATCGTAATCAGAAAAAAAAACTGTATTCAAAAATGTAAAAATTCCATTATGGTACCCATAAGAAAAAACAGTTAAAACCAGTGTTATAACTCTTGCAACTAAAATGTCATAGAAAATATGATGACAGATTTAGATTTGTTGCAAAAATCTGCGTCAACTATCAGGTTTTTCAATTTTTTGCCATAATTCAAAGACAAAAAATGACAGATCAGATTTTCTTTTAGATTATTAATCAGCATAAAAATGTGTAAGTTTTGTCTAATTTAACGGATCTGGTATCTTTTTATAATAACCGAGATATCCATGCTTGAGGTGGAAAAACGGGCACCCCGTAGACTAATTTAGGCATGCTGAATCGAATGGCGCTGTTATTTTTTGCAAAAAAAAATGCTCAAATTTTTACTTATGGGTTCTTAGTATATGGAAAACATTACAAAAATTACATATTTTCGTGTGATGGGGGTAAACGGTGTTGGTTGGTAGGTTACAGTTATTAAAATATTTTCTTTAAAAAGATTACATGTTTTATGTAATTGGAGGTAAACAGTGTTGGTTGGTAGGTTACCGATATTACAATTTCTTTCTTTAAAATTTTTTTTTAATAGCACCATTAGATTCAGCACATTTGAATTAGTGTTCATACTAATTTTCAAAAGAATCGGTCAATGGAAACCCTTGGCCCCTGTATCTTAACCGCATATGGTCATGCTAACCAGACAATTTATGCTGAGCAGCATCCTAAACGTCACATTCCTTGTCATACATCATTTTCATTCGGGATACCGGGGAATTCTTGGCGAAGAAAGGAGACTCGGGGGCCAATCGCACTTTGAGGATCAAGTTTTGCAACAATGTGAAAATAACATGAAAACAAGTACTAGTGCCATTGCCCATGCATACAAGCCACAGCTGTATGGAGAGTATTAAAGGAATATCATAAGCATCCGTTTTATATTCAAAAAGTTAACCAGCTGATTATCAAAATATACTTCAATTTACCGAGTGGTATTTGAATAACGACGAACCATACTTTGTAGGAGTGTATTACTTATAGATAGATAAGGCGTGTTTTACAAGAGATGATTATTTTAATACACACAATAGTCACATTTGGAGCGAAGAAAATCGTCATGCTGATCACAGGTTACATCATCGATGGAAGTTTTCTGTTAATATTAGAGCTGGAATTATTGATAATTATGTAGTGGGACCATATTTACTGCCTGCACAATTAGATGTTCGTGTGTATAGGATTTTTCTGGAACGTACTCTACTAGAATCACTTAAAAATATTCCACTTAATATTCGAAGGAATATTGTTTTCTAGCATGATGGAGCACACTTCGGATTGAATTGTCAAAATTTTCTAAATGCACAATATCCAAACGGATGGATCGGAAGAGGCCCTCCTCTCCTTCTTGAACGACCCCAGTTATTTTGATGAATTCGACAATTGATTATACATCGTTGTAATTTGTGCATCGAAAATGGTAGTTGTAACATCGAACAATTTTCATAAAGTTTCACCAGTACTATTTCTAATAAAATGTTTCTTAATTTAATTACTTTGATTTAGTAACTACTTTTCGTGTTCTAATTGAGATTGTTTTAAAGATTTCTAGTTTGTCTTGACACCGACAAATTTCCCGACACTAGTTTATTAACAAAAGTGTTTTTTAAGTGTCTTCTATCATTTCTGAAAATTAGGAATAGCTATTCTGTGACACCCTGTATAAAATAATGTGATTAAGTATTTATGAATTTTTCTAGTTGGGTTTTTTGATTAAGTTACAAAGAGTTTTGCAACTGCTCGAACACAACTACTGTGTTGAGGTTTACTTAAATATATCTAACACGCAGATATAATCAAGCATATTGCAGAAGAATACTTGAACTGTTTTGGAGGGAAGAGTGTTGCATAAAATATTGCCTTTATTTTAAAAGAAGAGTATTGTTTCTGAAATCTGAACGCATCCGGAAACAACAACGAACAATAGCTTACTACCGGCAACCATCATTTCACTAGTCATCGTTGTTCTTCGAATCTTCTCAGAAGACCTCTGCAAACGTGGGTATCAACACTACTATTTTTCTCACTCCAAGTTACTTTAATCACCATCAGCAATTAATAACCCTTCCTTCCCGCCATGCAAAGTGAAGGCAGTATATTCGCCCTAAGTGACATAAGAACTACAATTATTGCATCATTGCTAATGTGGCGAATCATTCTCGTTGGCATACTTCTGCTTTACATTATGCAGAAAGAAAGCTTATGCTTTACGCCACGGCATTACCATACCACCTTGCAAACCTTCTCCGTATATTTCAATATCGTCAGCAAGATATGACGTTTTAATTGACATATGGTATGCATTGATAAATTAGTCGATATGCAGTTAAGAAATAGTTGAGTCAAGTCACCATGAGCTCATACTAATATCGACAAAAGGAGGTGCGAGATATTTTACAAACACCTGCAAACGACGGCAAATACAAGACCAGCAAAATGAGAGGTCTCACAAAGTAAAAAGATCCAATACCTTTTGGAAGAAAACTAGGTAATAGCAATTTTACTGCGACCCAACATCATTTCATGATATTTGGCTACCCTACTTAAACCAAGGTTAACCTGGACAACTTTGCAATTCAGCTAATGTTACGGCTCTAATAAAATTTGCGTAAGCAGAAATACTTGACAAAGATTTTGCCAACGTATTATGTCTTGGAAGTTCGTTAATCTCAAAGAACGCAAATCATGACGCCATAAGAAATCAATCTTTGGAAACATATCAAAATCACTTCTAATACGTTCATATCGACATCTGGAACTGCTTCTTATATGGAAAACGATATTATGTCGCATGCACCAAGAAGAAAAAATCAAACAGCTGATCAATCAGACTTTCTAACTCTCTTAGTTTCCTAAAGGAATTATATGCGATTCGTAAATCTAACCCGGATCGCTGAAACAAACCACGTTAAGCAAAATATACACCTGCGATCAAGTCCTCTTTCGCAGCTTATCTTAGAATTATCGGTAATCAAATCCACAACAAATCACTAAGGGGGGAGTGCTATAAAGACCTATTTTCTGGTTCAGCAGAATATTTTTGTATTCACGTACTCACTTAGCGACCTTTGATCAAGTATTCATCACATGAACATCCATAATACAAAACTTCGAAACAGAGGGAGTGCTATAGAACCAATTTTCTGGTTTACAACAGGTAAATAGCAGAAGTATAATATGTAAATACTAACTTTACATACGCTATACATCTCAGTACTTCTATGGAATACTAGGAGATTGTAGATAAATAGATAACACATGCTGTATTTTACAAAGTACAATTATTATACAGGGTGTTTCATTAATCAGTACAGAAAATGAAACTGGAGATTCATTGCAAAATTTAAAGGGGGGTTTAACATAAAAAAATTTCCTTAAAGCCTCCCTGAAGAGTTAAACAATCTGTAGCAATGCTAGGTAGCGTTAACGGAAATTTGTTCAAAAGAATAAGAGCCTGTATTCAAGAAAATGGTGCCCATTTTGAACACTATCTGAAATAATATTGTTAATTTAAATTAAAAATGATAGTTAATAATAATATTGTTATTTATGTCGAACTTGCATACGCAACTTATTAATTAAAAATTCTGCAAGTTCGCTTAATTTATTTTTTGGTGAAAAAGTATTGAGTTTACGTGAAATTTTTAAGAGACAAAAAGTTTTAATTGAATTGGCCCTCCAAAATCTGAATTTTAAAATTGAAAAAAAATTAGTTAAAAAGTTCTGGTAAAAAAACTCTAAGGGTAGTAAGACTCACCTCCTTGCAGAGAACAAGAGTGAATAAAATTATGAAATTATGGAGGCTTCTTGGTAGTAGTATTTGAATGTTTAGATTTCTTTTTTTATTTCAAGTCATTTCAGAAAAAATCGATTAATGTGAATTTTTACACATCTTTAAGGGGCTGTAACTCTTCAGGGGAGGCTTTAAGGAAATTTTTTTTTATGTTAAACCCCCCTTTAAATTTTGCAAGGAATCTCCAGTTTCATTTTCTGTACTGATTAATGAAACACCCTGTATAATGTGGTTAAAAATGTGACCTCCAAAACTTACAACACAGACATTTCCGAGTATGTTACTCCAGCATCCAATGAGGATTCTCGTCAGAACCATAACCACAGATATGTGGATGAAGTATAAATTCTGCCGATGCAGAAAACAACATTAGTTCCAAAACATTTCCCCTACCATTCAACCCATTGCATGTTGTATAAATGATTTTTGTGGAATCTTTGACAACTTTTCCAACAACATGTTTCAAAGTTGTAATAGAGAACAACTTTATACCCGATCATCATTAATATTTCTATACGATAAGACTCCATTAAAAAATAATTTTTTTACTTTATGTTTCGTTTTACACCTTGAAATGCAAAATAATGGTGACTCATTATTCAAAAACAGTTAAAATGACTCATAAACCATACCTAAAATTCTCTCCTTCGGTGGATGTTGCTTATCAGAATAATATACATTTTGTTAAATTAATATATTTTATTATTGGAAGAAAACGCTACTGTTAACCGGAAAAAATAAAAGTAAAACTCGAGTAAAAATATATCTTCAAAAGAAAAGTTCGAAGGAAGAGTGCTAAGAACACTTGCACTGTTTCTACGATGGATCACAATACTCAAACGTTGGGTGAAAAACAATCTTGAACGATCCTCACTGGACATGTTCAATACGACTTCCTAAATCACATATACAGGAAATGGTTCAGGACTCCAACTTCCAAGTGTCTCAACCGAAACTGCAACAAAGGTTAAAAAACTTCCCGGTTTCATTGTCAATTCACGTACATAAGAAAATGCAAGAGTGTCACTACATGCAGAATCTCAAATAAGATTTAGTCCTTTTGTCCATGTAGGATTAAAAAAGGGTCAGGTATTGTGAGGTACCTGGGTTCTAATCTGGAAGAGATTCTAGCTGATCCTAAGGGTTTGGGAATAATCTGATTGATTTCCTAATTCAAGCAGGGCAATCTATGAATAATCTCTTCACTTACTTTCCACAATGGCACTGATAAGGTTCACGCAAATTTATTTACAAGCGAAGGGCTATTGCATTATCAGCTAGAAGAGTGCCCAACTTCTCACATGGAATAGTGTGCAACCAAAAGCTCCTGATTGTGGTCCGTAAGAGGTAGGTGAATTTCGGTATTCCCAACGCATTCTGTAGTAAAAAGAATGCAGCATGACTAAATTTTTTCGTTTGAAAACATTTTTTATGTTAAATGTGCATAAAACAACATGTTCTAATCATCAAAACATACGTAGTCATTAAGACGCCGTCGTGTTATTGTCAACTTTCAATTGACGTAATTTCATTGTAAAGTTTAGAAGTTTCCGATGAGAATGTACCGAAAATGTTTAAAATCTCTAAGGGCTTCAATGATACAATGGAAAATAATTCGGAAGAAATAAAAAACAAAAACTCAACTTTTTCTCACATACATACAAAAATTAAGCAATATTTACCCTGTGTACCCTATGGCAAGTAGATTCCGGATGAGTTGTGACTAACTACGTTACACTACACCAACAATTAATGGATGTGTTTGAACCGTAAAAAGCGACACTACGAACACGACTTACGGTTCGGATTGCCGAGCGATAGTCAGTATGCCAACCAACGTTTTTAATAACGTCCTGAAAATCTGAATTTTAGACAACCACATATGAAAGAAGTTTCAAGAAGTTTGAATCAACGACGCGATGTTTAAATGAAGTGTTTCATGACCATAGTCATATAACAAAACTGTACGAATTTATCCAAATAATCTAAAAGAGTGTGCTTCGTTCATTTCTATGAATTTACAAACGACACAGAGTTATGTTGTGTACAATTTCAATGTAAAAGCTATTATCCAAATCTCATTAGAAGATATTCGACTTTTTCTACAAGGAAAAAAGTAAAGTTTAGATTAAAAAAAAATTATAGATAACTGAAAACCTGTTTAAGATAGAGATAGGGAATTATTAACAAAATTTGTTCAGAATAATGTAAACATCCAGAGAATTAAAAAATATACAGGGTGCCCCATTTAAAATATCGAATTTATAACATGTTTACAGTATAACCGAAAGTGGCAAGGGGGTGCTGATATTTTCAATAAATAGTTCACCCATCAAAACCCCTCCATATCAATTTTCACCTACATCTAGTCCATGCAACACTTTATCTGCTGCACCCTGTGTATAATTCTCTACAATAAAATTCTAATTGCTTTATTTTACACTGTGATACAATAATTCTGATCTTCATTTCTTATTTGTTCCGGTTAATATTATTTTGTCGTCTATTTTTTCTCCGTTCTATATTTCGCATCTAACAGTTCATTCAATTTTTTTCTTATTCTATCTTTCCACTATACTACCTTTTTATTCTTAAATTTTGCTTTATTTTTTCTTTGCAGTGCTTTGATTATGTAGAACGTTTTTCATGTGCTTCAATTTTCTACAAAAACCACCTTCCTATTTTGCATCACTTTTTACTTCATTGGATCCTAACATTTTTTCTTCACAATCTTTGCTTCCTCAGTTCGTTTGTTTTATCATTATTGACGTTACCCTAATTTTTTCCGCAACTTATTATTTCATGTTTTATCATTTCCCATAACGTTTCTATCTTCTCTTCTTCTCTAATTTTTATGTATACAGGGTTATTCACGGTATACGACACAGAATATTCAATAATATTGGAAAAATATATCTAGGATGAATAGAGACCTATTGGAGGAATATTTTAAAATTAATTTCAAAATATACAGGTGTCCCAAAATACACAGAACGCATCAAAGTTGTGTTTTTTCTAATAGAATAAACTGTATATTATTACATTTTCGAAACTAAATTCGCACTAAAGTCTATCAATTGATCAGATTGTATGTAGAACTTGTGAAAAATGCACCATCATATACATAATGTGTACAAAATAAGATTAAATAATGACATGTTTTGAAGCGCAATAACTTGCTTAATTTAAATGGAACACCCTGTATTTTATATCAACATCGAATGTAAAATGTAATAGCCTATCAAATAATACTATAGTGTCCTATAGCTAAATATTCACGTTTTCATGAAAAATGCACGTTTTCGTAATGCAGACGGATTTGTAACAAATTAAATACCTATCAACCAACCTATGAAAATTTGACAGGTGATAATTATTGTTTTTGGTTCTCAGTTATCAATAAAAGTTTTTTTCTTCAAGCGACAATAAAACGTCATATTATTGAACTACTGGCAGACGCTAAAAACTTTTTTTACTGTCTAGACATTAAAAGCAAAACAGTTATTTTGTTTCCACAACTATTTAGATGTTGGTACCTCGGTTATGTCATATTATGAATGAACAGTAAAGTACCAACTTGATTCGTCGAGAATAAAAAGTCACTATACGACTCGAGAATCTCAAAAATTTGAAAATAACACATGAAAACTAGCAATAAACGCTTGAAGAAAAAATAGTATATTTCACTTGAGTTAAAATATAATTGTTTCGCTTAATTTGCTGTCTCGGCTAACACCTCGCCAGCAAACTTTTAAGCTCAACAATTATATTGTTTAACTCCTAGTAAAATAATCTACTATTTTCTTCAAGCGACAATAAAACGGCATATTATTGAACTACTGGCAGACGCTAAAAACGCTTTTACTGCCTGAACATTAAAACAACAGTTCTTTTGTTTTCACAACTAATTAGAGGTTGGTACCTCCTCGGTTATGTCATATTATGAATGTACAGTAAAGTACCAACTTGATTCGTCGAGAATAAAACGTCACTATAGCACTCGAGAATCTCGAAAATTTTAAAATAACACATGAGAATTGGCAATAAACGCTTGAAGAAAAAATAATATATTTAACTTGGAGTTAAAAAATATAATTGTTTCGCTTAATTTGCTGTCTCGGCTAACGCCTTGCCAGCAAAATTTTAAGCTCAACAATGATATTGTTTAACTCCTAGTAAAATAATCTACTATTGTTTGCAAATCGTCATTTAGTAGCGGTAGTTGGTGCTTTTGTTTATTTTATTGTAGTATATATTCAAAATGAAGGTTTATTCAAAAGAAGAACAGATGATTTTTATTCTTGGAGAATGTATGGAAAACTGCTTGCTGACATCACGACTCTACGCTCAAAGATTTCCTACCAGAAATTATTTATTTTGTTTAGTGACGAGTGCACGTTTCACAACAATGAATTCGTTAATAGACATAATTTTCATTTTTATTCCAATTCCAATCCCCATCAATTTAGAAAGAATAATAATCAGCACAGATGGTCAGTTAATGTGTGGTGTGGGATAATGGGTTGACATTTAATTGGCCCCTATTTTTTCGAAGAACATTTAAGTGGAAAATCTTGTTTTTAGATTTTTTGAGAAATCAGTGTCTAATGTTACTACAAGACATTCCTTTAGACATAAGAAGAGCGATGTGGCTTCAAATGGATGGAACTCCCGCACATTTCTATCGTGATGTCCGAGAATTTTTAAATGTCAATTTTCATATTCGATGGATTGGAAGAAATAGAACTCAAAATTGGCCCCCAAGATCACCGGATTTCTTCTTATGGGTACATGTAAAAGGAATCGTTTATAACACACCTCCTACAACACATGACAATATGAAAGAACGGATCAGAGAAGCTTTCCGAAACATAAGCCGAGAAACGTTATCCAATGTTGCTGAAAGCTTTAAAAGAAGAATATGTTTGTGGTTAGAGTCCGGTTGTCATCATTTTGAACACGTTATAAGAAAATGTATCTGGTATTGAATTCTTGTAACTCTATAGATATTTATTTCTCCCAAAAGTTAATATTGTTGATGAAATATACACAATGCAAATCTTCTCCTCCTTACAAATACATAATAGGTATTCACGTGTCAAAGTTGTATAGCTTACTTGAAAAATATTAAAATTGTTACAAACCAGTCTTCATTATGAAAACCTGCTTTTTTTCATGAAAACATGAATATTTAGCTATAGGACACTATAGTATTGTTTGATAGGCAATTACATTTTACATTCGCTGTTGATATAAAATACAGGGTGTTCCATATAAATTAAGCAAGTTATTGCGCTTCAAAACATATTATTTAATCTCATTTTGTACATATTCTGTATATGATGGTGCATTTTTCACAAGTTCTACATAAAATCTGCTCAATTGATAGACTTTAGTGCGAATTTGGTTTGAAAAAAGAAAATAGTTGCTGAGATATGAATCGGTAAAATTGTGCTGACTTTTTCATAAAATATCTCAAAACCTTTAGGTTTAAGTAAGGTAAACCTCTATAAAATCCATTCTTATTTTCATCGTAGAAACTAAAAATATAATAATATACAGGGCATTCCATAAGAAAAAACACAACTTTGATACGTTGTGAATTTTGGGACACCTGTATATTTCGAAAGTAATTTTAAAATATTCCTCCGATATGCCTCTATCCATCCCAAATATATTTTTCCAATTTTACTGAATAGTTTTGCTTTAATATTCCGTGTCGTATACCGTGAATAACCCTGTATATCCATCCCTTTATTCATCTTTTAGTTAGCATGTCCCACCTTCACGTTTCTGAAGCGGTTAATTTCATCAAATTCGAAAATCGTCTATCCCTCTCACCATGTAATTCTACCTACAATATTCAATAAAAACCCCCGTTTATATTTAGAAGAGTTATTTAACACAATTATTAAAAAGAAAAACCTTCATGATAATTGGTGGTTCAATTCACTCAAAACATACATTTGTGAGAGGTGAGAACATAATTTAAGATAAGCAAGAAATCACATTACAAAGACATCCTCTGCTTCATGTATGTCGCTTTTGGATTATTTTATAGTAATTTCTTCTCTTTGCGATTGAGATCTATCACAAACTCAAAAAAAAAATTGTTAAAAATATTTTGCCTGTGTAAATGAAATGAGTTCGGTGCTATTCAAAAAATTCTAAATAAAAAGAATTTTCGATGACAATCCTGTTCAATTTATTAGCACAATTAAACCAGAATGAATAATTTGATATATTGTTTGTTCTAGCATTGGTTTGTACCTTAACAAAATTGGATTCAACCTCAGGCAATCAACTTGTTCACAACCAAATAGTTCTACACTTGTTTGCACAGGCAAAAAAAATGTATTTTAAAAAATAATAAAAATATTAATTTTATTCATTTTTTAATAATGATACATCATATCCGACGACTTCGAATCGAATCTGCGTTATCATGTAGCAAAGTAAATTTAAAAATCGATTCATTTTTGGGACTCTTCAGGAGTGAGAGAGCTACAGTTGTTATATCTGTTTAAAAAGTTCAAGTCAATGTTGTTAAAAAGAAAATATAAAGTTTAAATATCATCATTTTTAAAATCAAGTTTACATTTATGCGAGTAATCAAAATTAGTGTTACCATCAATTAGTCAAGTAAACGAAATAGACATAATAGGATTATATTTCAAATCAAGTGGTTCTACAGAAGACATGACTTCTCCACAAATATGATTAATTAGAACTGAAAAAGCTAATCGGAACACCTTAAAAAATTAACATTTTATTTGATACTTTAGAAACAATCTGTAATTTTTCAATAAACGTTAATTGTATACACTATTAACATGTGTTTTCTTTTAACATTATATAGTCAAACCAATTACGTAACCAATCCATAAAATATCACATTAAATAAGGCACATAGAACGTTAAATTTCCATCGATTTATTTTTTATTATAAAAGCATTCTCCAGCTATCCACGTGCTTAACACGTTCAATTTTTCGTCTAAAAATATAAAATCTGCGTCATTACCAAAATTTAGGCTTCCTTTAACTGACGAAATTCCCAAAGCTTCTGCTGGGTGTAAACTTGCAGCTTCTAAAGCGTACTCTTTCGAACAAGCTATAGAGTATGAGTTATAAATATTATTTTTTTGTGATATCACAATACCTGTTGCTTCTTGAAACAGCTTGACGCATTTATCCATCGTTGCAATACTACCACATAAAGTATTAGTGCCGGCCACTAACGCCATCCCATTTTTAATTTCAACCGATAGTTGTCCGATGTTGTGTTTTCCTTCTTCTAAACCCATGGCAGATATACCATCAGTAACTAAAACCAAACCTAAAAAGAAATCAAAAATTACGAACGACTACAAATCCCAAAAGTTACCCTTAGGGTGTGTTCTGTAAGCGATTCTTAAAGCTGAAGGATGAGTGTGTATTCCGTCGGATATAATACCAAAGTACACCGTCCTATCGTTTGGAATGTTGCTTGATGTTAAGAGTCCGACTAGCCCTGGATCTCTATGGTGAAACTAAATGCAATATGTAGGAAAATGTTAAAAGTAATTTTGTGGGCTACATACCGGTAGCATGGCATTAAATAAATGGGTGATCAAATTTGCTCCACTGCAAACCGCCTTTTCGCCGTCTCTCAAATTTCCAGTAGAGTGTCCTGGAAAACATTTTACCTTATCAGTTTAAGCTTTTTTTATAACTTTTTGATCTACTCCTACTACAAAAGAAATGAGTGCAATGTAAAAAAAAATGGAACTTGCATTATTAAATGCAATTATTAAATTAAACACCCAAACCTCGAAACAAAACAAAAATAAATTTTGTTCTGTTCAACTGGCCCTAATACTGTTCAAGCAAACTTAAAAAATCTTAAGCTGAAATATTTACCTCCTATCTTACTGCCCTCTATAACGGATAAACTAGGATATTACAAACCAACTCTGACGGGGTATTTCAGAAAAAGGATTGTAATGAAAATTTTGGTTCATATGAAAGAGGCTACTCCAACAAGTGTATTACTACTTGACGCAATTAGAGATTTAAATAAAACGTGGCATCTCGATATCACATCACAAACAATTGCCAAATGCTTCAAAAAGCGGGGTTTGTTAAAATCGAAGAGGTAATGATAACTGGGATGAGGAAAATGATATTCCCCTGACCGAGTTTTAACTAAGTTCCTACATTCCTATATAAGTGGTTGGCGCAACGACCTACTGGCTTTAAAAACGTTCCGATACAACGGTTTATGCGGTAGGTAGAGAGCTTGGTTACAAGTCATGCGCAATAAACGGTGTATATATCCGAGAAGAACTTCTTTTTTATAAGTATTATTTAAGTACAGCGAAAAAGAGTAAAGAAACAAAAAATATGGCATTATTTAAAAAATAGTTATATACATTAGTGCTTGTTGGGTTGATTGCCTACTTATTTTTTTTAAATATTTCAAGGTAGTTTGTATAAACGAGGTAGATGAAATGTATATGACAAACACGCGCCTGTACTACGATTAGTAAACACGACAACTAACAATACCAGACCAGCCTAAACAAAATGGAGGCCCTCATAAACATCGCTAGATGCACCACGGAAGTGTGTATAATGTGGAACGGTGTGCGGGTGGAAGCAGGGATGTATAAAAAAATTGACCAACTTCAAAGCTAACAATGGAAAAACCCATACGAACTATGGAACGACAGAAAAACTGAAATAGATCTGAGAATTTTTTATCGTCAAGAATGTAGCGTACTCGGTTATAATTGAGGAAATGATAACATAGGCAAGCGATAACGGTGTCCCGACCTCGTGGAACATTGCCATGTACTACACTCAACAAATAGAAAATAATTTGTATAAATCTGTAGGTAGTTATATGCCGGCTATAAATTCATGAACATTGCGAAAAAGCTATGCGTATTTTAACCGAAACACCAGAAAATGTACAGGCTTGTCACAAATTATTACATAGAAAAACTTTTTTTTTTATATTTACAAATGTTTGATATGTGCCCCTTAGTCATTCTGCAGACATCAAGCATTGTTGATGCGAGCTCGCAACTTTTACGTAACCACACACAAAGAATCGCATGGGGTTAAGTCGGGAGAGCGTGGATGCCATCTTGTCTTACTATCCACTATTGTCCTCTCGTGTCAGAAATCTGAAGTGCGGCTTCAGCAAAACAAAACTTTCATGTTTTTCTACATGACTCTTAAGTTGCGTGACAATGTGATGGGTGAAGAAGATAGACGACTATGTCCAGTATGGGCAACAGTATGCAGTAAATGAAAAAGAAATGGCAAAGGAACCGAAGTCCTATAGAGAAGCAAGCGCTGAACGTAGAAATTGGAAGGAAGTGACGGACGAGGAATTCGAAAACAATTACTCAAACGACACAAACTCGTTTAAAAATGAAATGGGCTTATAAGAAGAAACTTTACGAACGCGGCAAACTAACAAAATATAACGCAAAATTAGTGGCGTTAAGACATGGGTATTTGGTATTTGGCGTGCGAAGTGTTAACACCTGAAGTGAACTCGCTCCGATTAACACTGTATTGTGAAGAATTAATATTAATAACGTTATCGGTTCTTAGTGTAGTTGAAGTACGGAAGGAACACCTGTTGTGAGTGAAGGACGTTGTATTAAAATTTTCATATACGCGTGTGGCAGTGTATTAGAAGTAAAGGAATTAACAGCGGAAATAAAGACGATGAATGAGAAATAGAAAAATAAGTGCAATAAATTAGAGCAAAAGGTGGAAAACTAAGAATGAAAAATGGAAGATATGGCGAAAGAAAAGAGGAGAAAGAATTTAGTGGTAAAAGGTTTGGAAGTAAACGGAAACAATCAAGAAATAAAAATTCAGGTGCAAGATACGCTAAGAAATAAGAAAGGGTTGGAAAAAAAGTTGAAAAAGCTAGAGAGATAAAGGTACAAAGTGTGGAAGAATAGAAAAGAGATATTACGAAATAAAAAGAAGTTACGAGGTACGAAAATCTATATAGTGACGATGATATGAAAGAAAAGCGATATACAAACAAAGATAAGGTTAGAGGCAAAAATATGGAAAAGAAGGGAAAAAAAGTGAAGAATTTCTAAAAATGTGGGTGGAAGAAGAGGAACGAAGATGGATAGAGAAGGAAAGAAAAGTAAGAAGGTGGACAGCAAAAACTAGAAAAGGAGGAGGAAGAAAGAGGGAAAATAGGGAGGAATGAAAAAATGGGAAAAAAAAGTAAAAAGGACAAGGAAAAAACAGGATATTATTTACGAAATGTAGCAGGAATAAAAAACAAAGTAAGGGAATTTTTGTGTTATGGGGATTTTAAAATCGTGGGGCTGGTAGAAACCTAGATAGAGGAGAAAGATTGGGTAGAGTGGAAAGACAAGATGCCTGAAGAATTTATATGGGACATACAGTTAGTGAAAAAAACAGAGAAGAGGGGAAGAGCAAAGGGAGGAATAATAAGGGTGAGAAAAGAATGGAAAAAAGAAAAGAGAGGAGAAAGGTATGAAATAATAACAATTTATGAAAAGAAATGGAAACGACTAAGGAAAAAATAGATAAAGTACTCAAAGAGAGAGCTGAAGGAAAACTAATATTAGGAGAGGATTTCAATGCAAGATAGAAGAGGAAGGAGGTATAATGGTAAATGGAAGGGTACAAAAAGAGTATCAAACGATAAAATAATAAATGGGCAAGGAAGAAAATTGCTAGAATTTTGTGAGAGAAAGGATGGACAGTATTAAACAGAAACATGGAGGATGGAGGGAAAGGGAATACACGTTTATTGGAGAAAGAGGAGAGTCGGTAATAGTCTATTAATTAAATTAATTATAAATTAAAAGTATGTAAGACATAGAAAAGTTCAAAATTGGTGAAAGTGAAGATTCTGATCATCAACCGTTAGAAGTAAACAGGAGAATTGGAAAAACGAAATAAATGGTGGAATGGAGAGTACCAGAAAGCAAAAAGAAGGAAATGAGGGATGTTAGAGAAAAGAAGAACTATATTTCACAGAATAGTGGAAAGTGTATTGATGTATGGAGCAGAGGTGTGGGGATGGAGAGCATGTGTGAAACTGGAGAAGATACCCTTCTTGGTTTAAGGGCCAGTTGTATAAAACTCGGTTTAATTCAACCGTAGGTTAAATACAATTGTAGCCAAGGATTAATCATAGCAAGAATTGAACCGAGTTTTATACAACTGGTGCTAAGAGATACAAGGTGAAATTGAAATTATTCACTTTTCGACTATCTCCTGGTAGGTATCTCTGTTATCTTTTAACCTACCGAAAAGATAAAAAAATGTACTTTATAGAATGATTATACAATTGGCCAAAAATATTTACGCTTCGGATAGTGATAATGATGAAGATAAGATGCTAAATATCCAGCTGTAATTGATTTCGAGATATAGTTTTAAAGATTGACTTCTCTAATTATTGTATACGAATACGTTCAATACAAAAGTTGTAGAGTATTAAAAATTCTATGAATTTCTTCTTCTTTTTTCATGAAGTCCTTGAAATAAACGAGAAAAAGAATTAAAAGCATCACTGTAAAATTATGACATGCCGTTTCGTTTATTTCAACACCTGATGATTTTATAAAATAAAGAAAAAAAAAGTTTATTAGAATTTTTGATACTCTACAACTTTTGTGTTGGACATTATCCTATAAAATAATTAGGGGAGCCAATATCTACAAAACGTTATCCCCGCATGTCTCAAAATCAATTCTACACCCGGTATACGATGATTGTTAACTATTTTAAATTCAAGAATGAATTTGTGTAATAATTTGCTAAGACGTTTAATTAGATTTTTTGATCTGTTTAAAAATTCAGACGACTTACGTGATCTCACATACTCAAACGAAAATTCCTTCCTTACTAGTTTTGAAAATAGTATTGGAGCAGGTTACAGGGAATATACAACATCCCAGCAATTAATTTATGATTCAGAAGAGAGTTGTAACGCTTATGATTACCAAGGAAATGAAAACGAAGACAACA
The DNA here is from genome assembly GCA_030710515.1 of Abscondita cerata. Classification (NCBI taxonomy): domain Eukaryota; kingdom Metazoa; phylum Arthropoda; class Insecta; order Coleoptera; family Lampyridae; genus Abscondita; species Abscondita cerata. The sequence goes on along the minus strand of JALBCR010002838.1, from coordinate 49,479 downwards.
TGCTTCCCGAATTTAGTTAGCATAACGTGTTTGAATTTGTCGGTACAACTGGTGTTAATGAGGCTCTTTTTTCGTTACTAGAAAACGGCACACCATTCAATTTTTTTAACTTGCTCATAGATAATAATATTCTTAGTCATATTGTTAATTGTTGGGCAATCAAATTTATTTGCAACATAGCATTTATTACAGCAAGTAAAGATAAAATGAAACCTTCATGACTTCACCTGTGGATTCCTACAATGAGAATCAAAATCCGTAAATTTCTGGGTCTTTTGGGATACATGAGTCTAGTTAAAATTCTAAGTATTACCGTTGATTGAAATATTTCAATCAACGGTATTACAAAATATTGGAGTACAGATAAAAAATATAAAAATGCAGTATTTGCCGATACAATACCTCGTAATCGCTTCGGCTAATTACGTTTCTACGTTGTATTTTCCGATAATGAAAAAATACTGAAATCAGTAGAATCCATAAAATAAAATCATTGCTGGAGAAATTTATCAATAATTGCCAACTGGCGTTTACTCGACTCAATTCTAATCGAATAATGATTAAACGATATATTCCGCAAAAGCCTCATAAATATGGAGTGAAACTTTTTAAATTTTATTCTGATATAGGTAACACAAAATAGTAAAAATTTAGGAAGGCAAAGAAACAGATGCTGGCTAGTTAGTACAGTCTTTCGCGTTTATAGTGGCGTGGTTAAGAGCAGTTACATGTATTAGTTATTCCTCTTTAATTGCATACTTATAAACAAAATAAAATGGGATAGATTTTGCTATTGTATAGGTAGACTTAACGAACTTTAAGGACCTGAAGCTATAATTTGAAACTGTAAACTACTATGCATAGGATGATTTCATAAAAGTTCAACGTTCATCTGCAGTTAGATATTGTAATTTTATGTAAAATATAATAAATTATACATCATAGTAAAAAACTATAATAGGACATTTTTAAAAGTGAAAGTTGCCATGTTTTTGATTCAGAAATTAAACTTTCTCTGATAAAACATCCATTTTGTCATCGTAATAGTTTAAGAGGTTAATCATGGCCATTGGCTGAAAATCAATATATTGTTATCGAAAATAAGTCAGAAAAGTACTTATCAACATTTACAAATGGCTAATCTGTTATTTGCACATTTAAAATAAGGTCTTGTTTATTTAAATGACGTTTAATTTCTAATGCTTCCAAAATTTTAGTTCTTTAAAATTAGTAAATTAATTGTTTCATTCCAAAATATGTTTTGCAAAATTTTATTTGTTTGGACGTATATTTTTAAAATCGATCAAAAGTTCTTTGTATCTTTTACTTAAAAATTTCTAATATATTGTCCAATTAATTATATTAACATTTTAAATTGTGAACTCGTGATTATTTTAAAGTGTTAATTTTGTCCTTCTCATCATACTAATAAAAAAGGTTAAATTTCGGTATTCATGTAGATCTATCTCCTCCCAGACTCCTCAATCATTCGCTACAAAAATTGCACAGTGCATTAATAGCATAATTATCCATTCTGGGGCAAAAAATCAACACCTTTTCCATTTTTCGAAATATAGAAGAAAATAGCCCTATGCGGACTTTTCGAAAGTCCGCACAACGGGGGGTTTACTAGTTGAATACTAAACGCTTACCTGTTTTAAATACCCGAAATTTTATGAATCACCCTTTGCAATAATTTACAGTTCCAAGTTATAGCTTCAGGCCGTAAGTTTTATTAATTCGGTATCGAGTTTACCTATACAATAGTAAAATTAATCCCATTTTATTTTGTTTGTAGGGAACGACAAATTTATGTACCTGCTGATGTAAACCGCGCCATTATAAACGCGAAAAACTGTACCTACAAAGATGATATTTAATCTAAGTAAACATCTTCTGGAGACAAGCCGTTTTATTATCACTAGTACCAAAGTATTGAATTAGTTAAGAGGTTGCTTAAGAGAACAACTCATCTTATGAGAAAACTGTAACACTGACTAAAAAGGGGAAGCAAATTGCAAAACCAAAGATGATTGAGGAAAAGCATCGATTATCCAGTTACGTATAATACTTAAGAAAAAGCGTAAAATGGTACCGAAAAGTTACGATCGAACTTATTTTGGGGTTAATTCCCGTTTTCTTAACACGTTAAACGCCACGGTGTTTTTTAGGAATGCATCGCGCAGGGCCAATATGTTTTTTTTTCTTCTAACCATTCGCATTATCAATTTTAGTAGGTTTTATTAGGTTTCTCCTTGTTATATTTGAATTTTATTAAGAAATTCGTAAAAAAAATAGCGGTCCCAGGAGACCGCTGTGGCCCTACCAACCTTTTTAACTGTACAGGGCCACAGCGATCCCTAATGGCGGTCCACCGGCAAGTCGGTGCGTGTCAAGTATACTTGGTTCAGTTGACTTGCAGCGGTGTAGTGAACCGCAACGTTTTTTCGCGGCTTGTGAGTGACCATTTCGCATTTCAGACATGTTGTCGCGTGGAAAAAGAATAGTAGCAATGGCAAAAGTCAGCTTTGCTAATGGTATGTTACTTTTTATCTTGTTTTTATTATTCACCAATATTTGGTTGTATTTTTTTATTTGAGACTCGGAGTCAGAACCTTATTCTTCCGATTCTTTGTTAGACCCGACATACAAATACAGTTTTAACCGCATCTACGTCCAAGTCGGCCCAAGGTTCAGAAATTACTAACCCGCCAGATCAGTTTCCTAGTTGTGAACATGAATTTAGCTCCAAAGTATCATCCGTTAGCAAAGAACCTGTCAATCAGCCTAACCATAGCAGTCGAAACGAGCAACTAAGATCTCAACGGCAAGAAACAGAAACCGAATCATCGGATGACGCCGAAACTGTTTTTTGTGGCCAACCGTCTATAAAGTCGATTGAAAAGATCCAGAAGGTAATCATATGACTTTCAATTTTGGAGAACCATTTGGAGTGAAACAAGAACTTGCAGGTGCACTAATCGGGTCCCCACCTATCGATTTTTTTTCGTTATTTTTTGATTTCAAAATATTGAGTCTAATGGTCGATCATACTAACTCATATGCCACCCAATTGGTCTCATCTGGTGAGGACATTTCTGCGTCTTCTCGTCTTCATGCTTGGGAGCCAACAACTGTAGATGATATGAAGAAATTTGTGGGTATTTTAGGCTACATGGGACTCGTCAGGTTACCCACCATTCGCCATTATTGGTCTACCAAAGAACTTTATCGGGTAAGCGTATTATCAAAAGTTATGAGTCGCAACAGATTCGAGTTGCTTCTCAAATGTTAGCATTTTAACAACAACGAAAATTGCGTCAAAGGTAATCGTGGCCATAAATTAGAACCGCTAATTGAAGCTCTTCTGCGGAAATTTCAAGATGCCTACACACCTGGATCCGTATTTTGCATTGATGAATCCTTGGTTCCGTTTAGGGAAAGGCTAATAATTAGACAATATATACCCCCGAAAGCACATAAGTATGGAGTTAAACTTTTTAAGCTTTGCTGCTCTAAAGGGTACACATGGAATACAAAAATGTATTCTGGAAAGGAGAGAGATGCTACTTGTACTGTTCCAACAAAAATAGTTATGGAGCTATCAGAAAAACTATTAGATAAAGGTAGGACAGCAGTTACTGACAACTATTATACTAGCCTAGAACTCGCCCACAAGCTTTTGAATCGAGAAACTCACTTATTGGGTACTCTTTGCTCAAATAGGAAAAGTAACCCAGCAGAAGTTATCAAAAATAGGAGTTGGCGAAATTATCGGAAGGGAGAATGGAGACGGAATATGCATATTCAAATGGAAGGACAAGAGAGATGTAATGATGTTATCCACGAAGCATACAACAGAAACCACTACTGTAAATTGCCGTACTGGACCAGTTCAGAAACCAATAGCAATTGTTGAATATAATGCTGCCAAGAGCTCCATTGATTTATCAGATCAGATGTTCAGCTACAGTTCAGCCCTCAGAAGAACTATAAATCGCAAGATTGCCATTGAACTTCTTCTCGGAACTGCTTTGGTCAACGCCCATTTCTTATATAAAGAGATTAATGAAGAGTATATTAGCATCACAGAGTTTCGAGAAAGTGTTGTACAAAGTTTAATATTTTCATCTGCGAAACCTCGTGCAGAAAATGATCAGACACCTGGTCCTAGCCGAAAAAGAAAATTAAACAACCATCAGTTAAAAAAGAAGGAGAGGCCTTTACACAAGGTTTGTAAATATTGTCATGGATGTTACAGATAAAAAATTAAAGGCTTGTTAGAAAAAAACAAAGTTCCCAAGGTGACCACTTATTGTGAAGAATGTAACGACAAACCCCACTTTTGTTTCAACTGTTTTGCCGAATTTCATAACTAATAATTAGTGTCATATTATGTTTAGTATGTGACTAGTTTATAAATAAAATAGTTCACAAAATGTCTCAATTTTTCTTCCATAAATAATCGGACCGCCAGTATATTCGATTTATCATAGGCTTGGCCCGCCAGATTTATTATGTCAAATCGGCTTGAATTAGTATTTCCTTCGACATTTTGTTTCGATTTTGAACAAGATATTTTTCTTCTATGCTGGCGCATTCTTCAAGGTGACAGCAGCATTTCATATTCCACCACGAGTCTCTATCAATTCGTATTCAAAACCCAGTATAAGCAATTATTGCCGAGAGGCCGTAGCGGGCCATTACCTATGTTGAATCTATCGACAGGCGGTTCGCTTGGCCCCTACCGAGTTTAAAAACATTTTGCGCATCAGAGTCCCTAGGGACCGCCGTGGCCCTGTGCGGAAGTACAGTCAGCGGTCCTTAGGGGCCGCCATGGCGCTCAACGTGTTAAGAACAAGTAACAAACAAATCTGTTACATCGGTAAAGTTGGCACCCCGACTTTGTGTCAAAAAAAAATGATGATAATTTAGAACTAATTTGTACCCAGAAAATTAAATTGTGAACCCAAATATATTCACAGTAATACAATTGTGATAATAATTATCGCCTAAGAAATTAAACCAAAGTTAACTTTAAGCGGAGATTGTACAGCTGGGCATAAATAGATGACAACCAATTTTTTTATCTAATTAGGGTAAGAATTTTAAGGTTTGAGCAAAAACTTGTTTAACCGAGAGTTTAACAAATCGGAAACGAAAGCCATGATCTTATTTATCGAATTATGAACTAATTTGTACCCACGATGGTTTATTCCATTATCTCAATATTGACTTCACAGTCGATTTTTTAAATATTTAAATTTGATAGATAAGATTGTCAATATTGTTTCTTATTTGGGATTTTTTAAATCTTTTTACGCGAAACTGTTAAAATGTGCGACAAATTATTTAGAATATGGAGAAACCATCGTGGGTACAAATTAGTGCTGAATTCACGTTATTTAATTGAGTTGTTAAAATTTGATTTTGACATCGTATAGGTGCTAGCTTGAGCTCAAGAAAAAAAACGAAAAGCGAAATTTCGAAAAACAAAGTGAGAAAAGTTACCTGAATTGTCTCAAGCAACCAACATACTGCTTGGAGTGTTTTAAAAAACATTTGTTGTGATTCAGTAATTTTGTATTTCTCATTAATTTTACTTTCAACCTATTTTTTTTTTAGTTTATACGTCTAATACTCTATTTCTATTCAATATATTTTTCTAACTGACGATTTGCAGGTTGGCATACGTGCATACTTTTGTAGAGTGGCCGCCGTAGTGTAACACAACGGAGTACAAAATTCATGATTTCACTAAGCCAGGGAGGCCACATTTGGCGGACACTGAGATATCGCATATGAGCAACACAAAGCACACAATGGAATACCATGCTGCAGGACAGGGCGGACAATCAACGCCACAAACCGTGTCCTCATGGCGCCGAAATAAAAAAGTAAAGCGGATACCGGTATGACTCATTCTCAATAACTACCTGAATTAATTTTCATAACGTAGGTATGTCCATGTTAGTCTGATCTTTTTATACAGGTTTCTGTATTATCAATAACATGTAATTATAGTACATTTAATCAGATGTCGCTCATTTTATTTAATTTCCAGTATTAATTTCATGAATTATGTACCCAGCAAACACTTTTTTTTCGAGATACGTTAAGTATAGCATTTTACCTTGATTTAACGTTTTTATCAGTAACTACCGAAGTCAATATCAATCTTTACACAAACAAAGATTAAACCACACTTATTTAACCTAAAAATTACATATTGCATAATGCAAATTTATCTCGTTTTGTATAGAACTTAGGGAAATGTTTTTTTCTAAGGTCGTGCAAAAAAGTAGACATTTTGCAGTAATTACTGCCAAAGTTTCACTTTTTTGCATTAGTGCAAAAAACAATTTATCAGTGCAAAAAGTAAATTAGATTAGCTTTAATTTCTGTAATTCATTGCAAAATATAGTCATTAGAGAGATTTTGGGCGACCTAAAATAGCAGTTTCCGCGGGTAAAGTGGTTGCTTTAATTAAGTTAGTTATAGAATCTGTGAAAGAGTATTTTAACTCAATTTATGTTTAAAATTACAAATAACAGAAATTCTAAAAAACTTAACTCTGTCACGATTACCTCTACTGCCACAGTTCACTACACAACCAAATGCTGGCATTAATTTAAAAATAGATTTTTTTAAAGTTTTTATATACTATTTAGTTATACTATTCGGTTTGTTTGAATTAATCTTTAATTTTAAATTTAGTGTTAGTTAGGTGTGAAAATAACAGGAAACTAAAATAGTATAATAATGTAACACGTACCGCCACCTATCGACAACTTCGGGAAGTTCATATGAAAATATATAGAATCATCTGGGCGTTATACATTCCGGGGAGTGATCTATTTCTGATAGTACGTTATCAATAGTCTGATAGTACGTTATCAATAGAATGTTTTCTTTCTCCTGTTTATATTTTTAGATTAATGAAAAGAGATGATTCAAAAAATTGAAGACCAAAGTATTGAAAATGTGAATTCTGAACGTCCAGGTTTATATTCCATTTGAATATCCATACATATTAAATTGTATCAATATTTAGAATGTAACACCCTATCAATAAAGTGTATCAAGTAAATTAAATTGTGAACCATAATAACAGAACCTTTTATACAGCAAACTATTGAGTACAAAAATTAGATTACATTACAAACACAACTAAAATAATAATAAGTAAAATTAATATCGTAACAGTATTAATATAAACAAAAGATATACTGACCTACTGAAATACAGATTTCCATCTTTTTTAATTTTTTTATTACTTCATCGGAACCCTTCAACTCTGGAGCTATCGTAACAATCTTGACGTTGTCCAAAGTCCCATATGTATCAATCAAAGTTTGAAACCCCTACAATTTTAATGAACTGAAACGAAAAACAATTTAAAAATACATACCAAATCAAAACTTTTAATGAACTCGGGGGGATGGGCTCCCTTTTTTTCAACATTTATAAACGGACCTTCAACATGAATTCCCAAAATTGTTGCACCTTTCTCACCACCATTTCGTTTCTTTATTTTTTTCAATACATTTTGATAGACCGGAACTGGAGAAGTTACAATGGTAGGGCAAAATGATGTGACACCATATTGTAGTAAATTCTTAGCAACATAATCGACCCTTTCTTCGATGTTGTCGATAATGTTTGAAAAATCGATGCCAAAACCACCTGTAAATAATTTTTTTTGCAAATTTGTAATTAAATATTAACTAACCGTTTAGTTGAATATCAATAAATCCCGGAGAGATGATGCATCCTTTACAATCGATCACCGAATCAGCCTTGATTTGTTCATCGAAGAACACCTTTTCGGGATTAACGATCTTGCCTTGACGTACCCATAAGTGTTCGTCAATTAATTTACTACTTCTTAAAATTTTACAATTAATGAATTGAAGCAACTTAGAATCAGTCATGCTTCTGTTTGGTCATAAGCACACTTGGAGTCAATAACCTCGATTAGATAAAGATAAAATTGTTGATCAATTTAATACCAGATTTTGTGGTCTACTTGTTTTTTTTTTATTTTTGCTTGTATTATTTATTCGTACAAATACATTTTGTGTTATATTTAAATTACGTGTAATAATCAATTATCAAAAAATGAAGCTGATTTATCGGATTTGATGTCGTATCTGTAACTGATAATTCAATTTCAAGAGAGTCGCGCACCAGGGCGACGACATTCCTCTCGAACTTATTCGTTGTGGTTTCACCACGTTTCACTGCTTTCGCTATCATTTGATAAAAAAAGCACAGAATAAAGAAATCTTTTCAGGCGTCGGACTGCACTCTATTTAGTTCGACTATAATATCGTTTATTATTCTGTGATAATATCGTCCCCTAAAAATTGAGTAGAAACCATTAGATAATTTGTAATGCAAATATTAGCCGTGCGGAAAGTGTAAATTAAATAGGGCCATTTCGCATTTTGACCAAAAGAGCACTTTTTGTAGGTAAAGGTCACTTATGCAAAATAGAGCATTTTTTATGACATTAACAACTGATTATAGTCGGTAAAATTTATCTTTTTCAGTTTCGGCTTAGCGCTTTATTTTACTAAGACATGGAATCAAGTTTCCTATTCTTTCTAACATGTGCGATTTGCAAGAAATAAAGTAGGAACGTAACTTGGCACATGCATTAAGAACTGCACTATACGTTGAAAGTATTCGTCAAAACAATCATCGAGTTAGAAAGAAATAGAAACACCAAAGCACGTAAGTTTTCTTGCACCAACCTCAAACCATAAATGAACAGTTTATAGGTATTCCAGAAGTAATGAACATTTTTTAAAGAATTGTTATCGTAATATTATGATTTTATCTTTTTATCTATTTATATTCTCAAGTAAGCAAATAATGTTTAGGAATTAGCGAAAAATTAAATATGTTTCATTTATGACATTTTATATTCTTTGTGGAATTAAATTACAAAATCTTTTGTTGTTAATTTAAGCCAAACACGTACGTTTCTTGTACCAACCTCAAACTATAAATGACAACGGATTAAAGGTGTTCCAGAAATAGTAAACATTTTTAGGGAATTATTCTCTATATGCAGGTACTTAGTGCGAATATTTAAAATCATCTTAATGAGTAACCATTAAAGTTAATCCTTTTACTAGAAAAATACTGTTGAAGTACTTATAGGTTCGTTCTCAGGGTGCAAGAATATTTACATTAGTCTTTCCAGGCCGTCGAACTGTGTGTACATTAAATCTGCAGAAATGCCTGGAAAATGTTTAAACAAAAGTGCGACGAACTTGTTAGAAATGTCTCAATATTTTCTAAGGGAAAAAGACAATTTTGGTCCCCTACGTAATGTTGAGGCTGCAAAGAACGAACATCAGAAGCACTAAAAATTAGTCTTCCAACGTTAAGACTGATAATAAAGGGGAAGAGAGAAGAAACAAAAGGATCTCGAAAAAAAACGAAAAGCGACATACCGGAGGGTTTACAGTGTACAATCAGGGATATCATTTTTAATATGTATGCTGCCAAAAAATCTGTAACTTTAAGTACACTGCAATCTACCCTAGAAGAAAAGGAATTATTAACTGCATCTCGACCTACTATCAGCAAAATCTTAAACAACATAGGATTTAAATATAGAAAAGACTGCAACCGAAGAGCACTTTGCGAAAAACCCGATATATCGGCATTGCGCTTGTTTTTTTTTAAAAGAGAATGTAAAAACATGGAATCGGCTTCTCGTCTGCCAGTGGTATTTCTAGATGAAACATGGGTATTTGCAAGAGGATCCCCAAAACTGTCGTGGCAAGACGATAATATAAAATCAGTAAAAAATCCTGATCAGTCGTCAACAGGCAAAAGATACGTAATTTTACATGCAGGCAGCGTAAACGGATTTGTGGAAAACTGCAGTTTAATATTTCCCGCTAAATCCAAATCTAGCGATTACCATGATAACATGGACGCCGATCTATTCGAAAAGTGGTTAATCGATCAGCTTCTACCAAATTTGCAGGTGCCTTCTTTAATAATAATGGATAACGCTTCATACCATTCGCGCCTTATAGAGAAATCGCAAACCGGAGCGTGGAAAAAATCTGATTTACAAAGTTGGCTGCAAAAAGTAGGCATTTTATTTTCAAATAAGGATTTGAAAATAGATCTGTTACAACTTGCCAAACATAAGAAACCAAAACGCTTCGTGACTGACGAAATTATTAAAAAACACGGACATTACATTCTTAGACTTCCACCATATCACTGCCAAATCAATGTTCCAGCAACGTGTGGAATAAAACTATTATTCACACAGAAAAACTGATATCCGAGTGGTGGTCTCGAGAATACCTGCTCGGCGTAGTTGTGCATCCTCTTATAATTTCTATTAATGGCGATGAAACTAGTGATGATTCTGACTTGGATTTAAAGGGTGAAGTTGTAATTCTGGTTTCAATTTTTTTGTGGTTTTGGTAATAGGCAGATTTCTATTGGATGTCTTGTATCATGTATTAACCTATTTTTTCCTTCATTACGTACGTTTCGTTGTTTTTAACTTAGTTTAATTCATTTTTTGTCTTTTTTCGTTTATTTAAAATTAAACATTTTTTATTAAAATGTGTTATTTTTTTGGTTAAATTAACGACAAAAGATTTTGTAATTTAATTCCACAAAGAATATAAAATGTCATAAATGAAACATATTTTATTTTTTATTTCGCTAATTCCTAAACATTATTTGCTTACTTGAGAATATAAATAGATAAAAAGATAAAATCATAATATTACGATAACAATTCTTTAAAAAATGTTCATTACTTCTGGAATACCTATAAACTGTTGTCATTTATGGTTTGAGGTTGATGCAAGAAAACTTACGTGCTTTGGTGTTTCTATTTCTTTCTAACTCGATGATTGTTATGACGAATAATTTAAACGTATAGTGTAGTTCTTAATGCATGTGACAAATTTACGTTCCTACTTTATTTCTTGCAAATTGCACATGTTAGAAAGAATAGGAAACTTGATTCCATGTCTTAGTGAAATAAAGCGCTAAGTCGAAACTGAAAAAGATAAATTTTACCGACTATATGATTCTAACACAAAAATGCATTTTTACGTTTTATTTACCACTAATTTATTGTCGTAGGTTTTCCTTTGCGTATCACGCTGTTATACTTTTCTGTGACTCCAGTTTTGTCTAGGCTCCAAATTTAGCACAAGATAGAGATAGCTGAGCAAAAATATGAGTGAAGAATTCCATAGTTGTCGGTTCATTAATAAAATTAAGGCCGGTTCGTAGACAAAATACGACCGGTTCGCCCAAGCGGCCGTTGATTGATCAACGCTGCGGCACAGGCTGCGGCTCCAAGGCTCAGAGAACCGGTACGAACCGCCACACTTTCTACGCTGGCAAATAGATTCCCACATTCTAAAAGCTATTACATTTACAATAAAGAACAATTAAACTCCCAACAACATTTCAATTTATTGAAACAACAATTCATAAAAATCACTAAAAATGTAGAATCCTCTATTTAGCTTTTGGCATCTAATTAAAATTTTTTAAAAATAAAAATTAAAAAAAATAATTATTTTTATAAAAAAAAACAACATTATAAAATCCAAAACAACATATAAAGTTTTTTTTTTTTTTTTTTTTTCTTTTTTTTTTTTTTTTTCTTTTTTGTTTTTTTTTTTTTTTTTTTAATTTTTTTTTTTTTTTTTAATTAAATAAAAAAAATTTTTTTTTTTTATTTTTTTTTTTTTTAAAAAAAAAAACCTTTTCCTCTAAAAAAATATCCATTACTCCGTACTCGGTTTCTAGTGCCTTTGTGTAAATGTCAGCGTCATACTTAAAATTTTTTTTTGTTTATACAGGGTGTTTACTTTTCACTGGACTACATAAAGTTGATTGCGGCGTTACTAATTTAAAGCAAATTCTTTAAAATTCAGCATCAGAAAGAAATGGTCACAAAACTAGTACTTTCAGCAGATGAGGAATTTGTTTTTTATAAATTCGAAGATGAAATTTAGAAGTTTTTAAATAGTCTAAAAGATTTTTTTAATTCGTCATACTTGTTTTGTATGAAAGCGCTAATTTTCAAATTCTTGAAACTCATTTTTTTTAAATAATCTCTAAATAATGGAAGAAAAAGAAATGAAATTCATCAATGAAAAATATAAATTTCGTACATTCAAGTCGCAAAAAGCTGGGCACTTTTAAATAAATTAGGTTCTACAAATAAATCTGCTAAAATAAATACAAAAATTTCTCCAAATTCTATGGCTTCTCGGTTGGTTAATGTTTCAAACTCAGCAAAAGTGGAGAAATCGATTATCACCAAGATGAAAAAGTGTCTACAAAAGAAAAGAAAATCTACACCAATCTCAGAAGATACATCCAGACCTTTTACTGTAGAAGAACTAAAACATGTTTTAAAAAAGACAAAATTATCAATTGAACAAGGAGGATTACGATTCGGTAGAAGTTGTTGTGATGAAGTATTGGCATTAACAAGGCAAATCGAAGCTGGATTTCACAAGCAACTTAAAACTGGGATTGTCTTTTTGGACTTAACTGCTGCATACAATACCGTGTGGAAAGAAAGTATACTTTTTAAATTGTTTAACATTATTCTTTGTTCCAAAATCATTTTTTTATTGAAAATATGTTATCGAATCGGAAGTTTCGAGTTTTTGTTAAATATAAAAGCAGTAAATTAAGATTTTTAAATAATGATCTTCCACAGGGATCGGTTCTTGCACATATTCTTTTTAATGTATATATTTTTGATCTTTCTTCTTTACAATGTCAAAAATTCCTCTACAACCGATGATATGGCAATTTCATTTCAACATTCGAATTTTTTCGAAATTGAAAGAAAGCTATCTGATGCATAATATACTCACTTTATTCCCCGCGTATTTCCTCCTCATACCTTTCGCCCCGCGTACTTTCCACCCTGTGTACTTTACTCGCGTACTTCCCACCCGCGTACTTTCCTCACCGAAATACCTTACTCCCCGCGTAATTTCTTCCCCGTATACTTTCCTTCCCGCGTACTTTCCTCCCGTGTACTTTCCTCACCAAAACGCTTTCCTCCCCGTACTTACTTCCCTGCCATAACAAAAATTACAAAAAAATAAAAGTTTAAAACAAATTTACGTGATAAAAAGTTTGTTTTTGAAATTGTTATTAGAGTGTAATTTTTTAAAAAAAAAAGAAATTGTAATAACTTTAACCTACCAACCAACAACGTTTACCCACAATCACATGAGAACAACTCAAATTGATTAAAATTTACGTGAAAAAAAAGTTTGTTCTTGAAATTGTTATTATGAATTAATTTTTTTAAAGAAAGAAATTGTAATAACTGTAACCTACCAACCACACCGATTACCCCCGATTACAGAAACAGAACTTAAAATTGATTAATACAAATTTACGTGAAAAAAAGTTTGTTTATGAAATTGTATTATATGAATGTAATTTTTTAAAGAAATTGTAATAACTGTAACCTACCAACCAACACAGTTTGCCCCCGATCACATGAACATAACTTAAATTGATTAAAACAAAACAAATAATCCCTCTCAATATAGATAACACGTTGCAAGCAAATTTTTGTGGGTTTTTTGTTTTCATAATTTTTTATTATGAGCGGGGAGGAAAGTACGCGGGAAGGAAAATAGAAGTGGAAAAAAGTACGCGGGGAAGAAAGTATTTTGGGGAAGAACGTACTTTGTGATAAAAGAACGCGGAGTGGAAAGTACGCGGGGAAGAAAGTAAGTGGGGAGGAAAGTACGCGGAAAGGAAAATAGTGGTGGAAGAAAGTACGCGAGGAAGAACGTACTTTGTGATAAAAGTACGCGGAGAGGAAAGTATTTCATTGAGTAAAGTACGCAGGAGAAGAGTACGCGGGGAAGAATGTGTAGATACCAATTTACATATTATGGAAAATTATTTCAAAAATGGTGATTATGCGCCAATCTTAAAAATACAGAAGTTTGTTGTTTTCATATAAGTAATAGGAAAAAAAATAGAAAACTTAATGTTGAACCACAATTTTAAACCAATTTATCTGGTAGTAACTTTAGATACGTTTTTAATTTACAAAGATCATTTAGAAAAAGTCAAACAAGAAATAATCTCATTCAAAAATTAGCCGTAACAACTTGGAGAGTAGATGTAAAGACACTTCGTACAGCTGCATTGGCATTAGTTTGTTCTGCAGCAGAATATTGTGCTCCTAGTCTGGTTGAATAGTTATCATACCCAAAAAATTGATGCCGTTGAATTGCACTATGCGTATAATTAGTGGAACCATTAGATCTACTCCTCTCGATTGGCTTCTTGTTCTTTGTAATATTACTCCATCAAACATTTCACAAAAAACTACGTGACGAGAATGGAATAAATGCCAACTTAACAAAAACTTACCAATTTGGAATAATATTGAGAAACCTCCAGCTAAAAGACTTAAATCTCGAAGTCCTGTATGGTTGCAAGACTACTTTTTCTGAAGTTGAATAGTGGAAAAAATTATGGTCTAGAGTTGATGTTTTCAATAAATATCTCATTGATGATCCAACAATAGGAGTCTCGGGCTTTGATCAAAAAAGAAGAATTTGGTCAAACGTAAAATACATAAGAACAGGCCATTCAAAATGCACTCTATGTTGTTTAAATGGGGTGTGATTTCTAATCCAAATTGTGACTGTGGAAACGGATCAAAGACTGTTACACATATTGTGGAGGATTGTCAATTAAGAATTAAGAAAGTTTAAAGGATGGTTTGTAAACATTCATAATTTAAAGTATGAAGCTGTATTAGGGCTTACTAATCTAAAGGACATCTGAAGTTAACCAATATTTTGTATTCTATGTCCTGACTATTGTTTTCTCCATTATTTTGTTTGCTATTTCTTCAACCTACTATTTTTTTCGTCATTGTCGTGACTGCCGCTTGGACCGGTCCATTATATGTCGTCATGCAATAGCTCTGCTGTTATATTTTATCTTCTATAATGTTTACACACTTAATTAATATTATTACATATGAATACTAAGGTGGGTAGTTGGCATGTTTAGGTTTTAGTGGTTTTTAAAACCTTGAAGGAAATCTTTGCCAAGGCGAACCAATCCACAATTCAACGTTTCGTCACCACACTATACAGGTTTATACTGATCTTCTGGGGCACCATACATAACACTTACAAGTTTAATCTAGTAGGCTTTGTTTATTAAACAAAACATAAAAGGAAGACCATTAAAAAAACAACAAAATAAAAATTACTTTAAAGGAGAGTTCAAAGTTTACTAAAAAATCACATTTTTGTACGCTATTTAAAAATGCGTGAAACAAATTTATTAATCAAATTCGGTGAAAGTGCATTTTAGAGAATTACACTACTTTCAGTAATCAAAGAACTCCAAACTAAATTTTCAAAGGGTGAAACTCCTGGTAATTTTTTCAGTAATTTTATTAGTGGTGGTAT
Organism: Abscondita cerata; assembly: GCA_030710515.1. Classification (NCBI taxonomy): domain Eukaryota; kingdom Metazoa; phylum Arthropoda; class Insecta; order Coleoptera; family Lampyridae; genus Abscondita; species Abscondita cerata. Next base: position 33,988 of record JALBCR010002838.1, on the reverse strand, counting down.
TATGATTCTAAGGCTTTTTTGACGGGAAGGCTTGTTCAATCACCTTCATTTTTTGACTCCCGTAAAAACTCGCATAATTTTAAAAGAAAAAATTGTTTTCTCAAACACACTGATATTCTTATCACAAGTACTATAATAAAATTGTAATACAAAATTTAGTTGGCGATAAACACAAAATAGTATATTAAAGAACTAGTTTCAGAAGACGCATTTTATAAGACGAGTACAGTTTCGAAAACAAGCCGCGAAGCGGAAGTTTTCGAAAGTACGAGTCGCTAAAATGCCTTCTGAAACGAATTCTTTATACTATCTTTTCTATTTTGGGCTTTTCATATTGATTTTAAAATAAAATTTCGCGAGTTTTTAAATTTAGGGAATTTTGAAGTGTAATTACGAAGGTGGCAATATTTTCATTAAAGTTTGGTTTAAATGCTAGTTTAAGTTTAATTACATTACAGTACATTTATCATATGTTTCATTAAAAAAATGGGTGGAAATAAAAATAAGTAGATAAATAAATCTACTGAACATTCATTATGATTTAAATTAATGCACATCGAACGTAATGACAGCTTGGACACAGTATACAATAACATTTGTATACTGCTTCTTCGCGTTATCAGTGTTACCACCGTTTGGAATAAAAATTGTTCTATTTCTATAAAAAGAACTCAAATTTCCATAAAAGAACTCATTTGAATTTTATAGATTAGCGACCCAAAATAGAAAAAATTTTTTTTCCAACAAATGTTCAATGTGACCTCGCTTTCATTAATGCAGAGTGCAATTCGACGTAAAAAATTGAAATGTACCCTTCTTAAAACATCGTCCTTTTCTCGTAGTGTGTTTACAGAGTTTTCAAATTTGTTCCACAGTTGTCTTTAAGAAAACATTTTTACTCCACATCTAATAAAATCAGATGGTCGTAATTCGGGGATTTTCCCAAACCTAAATTTTTAAACTTTTTTTCTCTTTTTTTCACTTTTTTAATTTAATAACTTAAAAAAAATTAAAAAAATTTTATTTCTGTTGAAGATAAAAAAAAAAAAAATAAAGCTCTTGCAACAAAAAAAAAAAAACTAAAAAAATTAAAATAAAATTAAAAAAAATAAAAATAATATAATAAACAAAAAAAAAAAAAAAAATTTTTTTTTTTATTTTTTTTAGTTGAATTTTTGTTTTTTGTTTTTTCGCTGCTCACGAGCTTGTTATTTCGTTCGTTTTCTTCTTATTTGTTTCTCTTAAGTGTACTAACTTAGAGCGACATTGTAACCCGCCCACCAGGTCGCATGTTTGCTTCTGTCAACTATATAGAGAAAACCACATGTCCGATTTTTATGAAACTTTGTACAAGGACCTTATTTATAATTCCAAAAATCTGATAATTTTTGGGCATAATCTATGTAGCCAAAAGAGCCGTTAACCTACACAGATTTTCGAATTTTTAAAATACAGTAAAATCTCGATAATTCGACCATTAAAATTTTTGATCCGTTTACAAAACATCGACTACTGATCACATCGATTTCTTTAAAAATACACAAAATACACGAAAAATATGTACATATTTATTTATAAAAACATCACACAATAAACAAAAAGTACATACTATTTATTGAAGGATATTTAAACTCTTGGAAAATATTGCGTAAGTTTCGCTGCAGTTTGCGGCTATTTCGGAACTTGAAAATATGTTTTCTTTGACACGTTTTAACGCTGAAACGTCTATGAATGGTAAATTATTTTGCTCTGCCCATTCTATAATGTGTCTATTGCACGCATTGCGTTTTGATCAGGAACAGTCTTTTTGCTTCTACTTCGTCGATACTTTCTGCTTCTTCATTAATCTCGTTATCATCCGTCAGGTCTAGTTCTTTGCTAAATCTTATCTCCATGAACCCAAGCGTTTAGTTCACTTTGAGAAAATGTAGCGTTTGAAAGTTCATTAAGCATTTCACCTACTGCTGCAATGTCTGAAGGCCTCGAGATCTTTCGTTCCTTAGCTGAGAAAGAGGAATGTTGTCATCATCTGAATCGAACTCATCAGTTTGTAAAGGAAAAGTTTTCGCAACATTTTTCAAGAGTTGTTGCTTTCAATTGTTCCCAAGAATTATGCAGTAAACAAATGCATCTTTTAGGTAAAGGTCTTTAAAACTTCAAGAATGGATTTGTCTTCATTTGCTAAAATATGAGCTAGTAGACTTTCTTGTAGTGTACTTTAGTTAATTCTATTGCGCTTTGATCCATAGGCTGGATAAGAGCAGTTGTATTAGGAGGTAAGAACATAACTGAAAACTGTCCGTCTTCGCTGATAAGTTATCTTCTGAGGCATGGGCTCTGCAGTTGTCGATCAAAAGCAGACCCTTTTCAGGCAGATTTTGACTCTTTAGAAAACTCTAGCTTGTTTAACAAAGGAATTATGAAACCATTGCTTGAAACATACGATGTCATCAAGCATTCCGTGTAGATTCGTACTCAACTGGTAATTGTTGATTTTAAAGGCACGAGGGTTTCTTGCCTTTCCAATAATTAACAGCTTCATTCTATGTGTACCATCTGAGTTCGCACAGGTTAAAAATGTCACTCGTTCTTTTATTGTTTTACGACCAGGGACTTTTTTCTTCGGAGTAGACCAAAGTTTTGTCTGGCAGAATTTTCCAGTATAAAGCACTTTCATCGGCATTGTAAATTTGAGATTTTGATAAATCTAATGCTTTTATTTTCTGGTAAAGTCTGAAATAAACGGTTTACTGGCTCTCGTTGTTGGATAACTTCTCCCCACAAATCTTCACTAAACGAATGGTGTCTACTTTTAAAATTCGTTATCCATCCTCGGCTTGCTACAAATCCGTTATTATTGTAACATATTTGATGGAGCTGTTGTGCTTTTGAAGCCAAACGCATCGAAACTGGAACATGTCTACTTCTTTGAGTAAGGAACCATGAATACAGTTTTTTCCATTTTCGGTATTCTGCCTTTCTCAATGTTTTCGTTTTTGGTTCGGCATAGCAATTGTTAACGAATCTGTGAATTTGCCATTAACAACTGAAGGCATATATGCGAAAATTTACTACTTCAGAATGTTGCTCTGATTCTTTTAATATCAGAATTGTAGATGTACCAACACATATTTGAGAGCCAAATGTTTACCACTAATTCCTTGCTTCAAACTCTCAATAACATCTCTTTTGAATCAATGTTAGTGTTTTGTGGCATCGTTTCCCGGGCATGACGACTGCACCCATTCATTTACTAATTGGTACTGAAGAGTTTTTGAATTCGAGCACTGCTTTGACTTGTCTGAACAAGCAACAACAAAAATCGGACTATCAATGCAACCGATCCGGCTATAACGTCAAATGTTGACGGAATAGGTCCGTTACTGAATCTCCGGTTACCGACGATTCGGATTATCGAAATTTTTACTGTATTTAGAAAAAAATTCATTTTACACATTTTTGTTTTAAATAAAAGTTGTTTATAATTTAATTATACACATTGTTTGTTTAAACTATTTTTTGATCCAATAAGGAATTACTGAGATATAACAATCACGTGACCAATATCAATTTACAAAAAAAAATGTTGAGGAGAAAAGTTGTTGGAAATTCTATTGTCTATAGCTTTTGTTTGAATTTTATTTTCGCTTATCGGGGCGATGTGTAGTTCTGTGGTAAACGTTTGTGTTTTCCTTTGAAACTATGCGAAATATAGGGTTACGAGAGTCAATAAATGAAGATAATGAATAAGCCTTCCACTCAAAACGCCTTAGAACCATAATACCACCCCTAATAAATTTTGATTACTGAAAGTAGTGTAATCCTCAAAATGCCTTTATCGAATTTGATTAAATTTGTTTCATTCATTTCTGAACAGCGTAGAAAAATGTGATCTTTTTAAGTAAACTTCGAACTCTTCTCACGGACAAACTGTATACTTTGGTATATAGATAAATAGGGTCCAATCGACTTATTTTGACCTCTACAATACGTGGTAGCTTTATTTCCCCTCAATTTTAGGACACCTTTCAAATTTTTCTAATCTAAAGAAATAATAAATCGGGATAAGATATTTATCAATATTTATTCAAAAACCAAATAACTTACAAATTAAAACAATCATAGTACATAGTAAATAAATTAAAGTTTCCAAAAATATGAAGCCTTAAAACACAGCTCCTGGAACCCTGAATAACCATTTGTAAAACAGAAGGCAATATAATTGAAAATTTTGGGCGTTGCAATATACCTACTACAAAAACGATATATATGAAATCCGTATTATTAGAGAACATTTGAATAGAATTTTAAAACCGTGAATGTAAATATAATACATAAATAATACGGTAAATTACATTGTATAATAGTTTGCAAGTGTATATATGTACTAATGAATCGTACAAAAAGCAGTTGGTTAAGATTAAATTAAAGTTTGTTTTTAAAGAAGAGGTTAAGCAGAGAAACAAGAGTGCTACTAACATAGGTACATATATGTCAGTCACAAACCGACGAGTGATTGTTTACAGATGATTTTAAATCCCTTTCATTTAAACATTACTTTATACACATAGTAGTTAAAGCGATGCTTTTATATAATACACAAAAGATAGGGACTTTTACATCAAAAATATTTATTTTTTTTCTATATTTATAATTAAAAAAAGAAAAGAAAAACTTTTAAATGCCACAGCTCAAACTGCTCTTCTGTCAAGGCGGGTAAAACAGAATTTGTCCTAAGTTTCACCAACAACCATTTAATAAAGCAACAAAGGGGGTCAAAGGTACCTATAACAACAACAACACTAAGTTATTACTTATAAAAGAGTGAGTAATTTATTGCCCTTTTAATTCTGCAAACTTGCAGCATCCAAAATCTGGTTACCTGCGCTATTTTTTTACAAGCGCAAAACGCATCTACTGCAGCAGATTATGGAGCATTTAGCAATATTTTTAATATCTTAAGCTAATTGAAAAAATCTTTGGAGAAATAACAATATTAGTTCAAAAATGTATACTTTGTTATTAATTCGTTTAATATGACATGGACTAAGACACAGTGAATTTTATTCGTTCGATTATATTATAGTATATATATAGATTGATTTATATAAGTATAGTGTATAATATTTAATTATTTGACACAAAAATAATTTGGTGTCAGCAAAATTCACAACTCCCTGCATAATACACACAACTACATATGAACATTGGGCACCGGGATGTGGTGGATTATGTGATATGTTGACCCAAGCAAATGAGCAAAATGCAGGCAAAGAAACCCACCCATAATTATTTGTACTTTAATGGACTAACAAAGTGGAAAGATGACGTGTCGATAATAGTAAACTGCAGCTGTGGCGCAGGGCTGCGGAATGCTATCTCAATGCCCCCATGCAGGATTATTGCACAGATTTGTTTTCTTAAAATTGTCAAAAGATAATCTAAAAATTACAATTAGCTCACAACCACGTTATGTATTTATGGTCTGTTATGATTGTTTAGAGCCGGCTGCGCCAGGGCACTCAAATTAAGTAAAAGGCTATACTTAAATTCTAACTCGAGGACAAACGACGACGCACAAGCAATTATGTACGGCGTCGTCGTTCATCTACATCAGCCAAAGAACACAGTGTTAACTTTATACAATAGTAACTACTAAAACTAAACCTAACTGCTACTTTTTAAAAACTCAAAATAATACAATACCGAAATAAACTAAAAAACGGCAAAGAACGGCGCCGCATAATGGAATGATCGCAATTTCTCACTCCAATACTGACTGACAAAATACTTTATTGCTTAATATTAGTGAAATGTTCGCTAATTATCGACGACAACAAAAATTTAACACTTTTAGTCATGTATGTATAAATATTATGGCAAAAAGTACCGGTATAGGAGTATCTAAAATGACTTGTACACATACTAAGACTGTGATTGTAAAAATCATCAAAAATCTATCACATTGACAATATATATATTTATATAATATATATTATTATACTTTTAATTTAAAAGATAAAATTTTGATGTTAACAACTACTCTACACCACACGTTCACTTCTTTCACTTTAAATCAAACAGAGAAATAGGCAAATTTGTTTTGCTATCAAAAAAAAGTAATGAGATCAGAAATTAGTAGACAATTTTCAACGTGAACGTTTAACATATTGCGACGCCTATTTCTCTTTTATAAAGTGATCTAATTTCGAAATGAAGGTGGCATTAAAATCTAAATATATAAAATATGCAATTAATGTGAGCAAATGCTATGTATCACTATAGCATATAAGCACAGCATAAACACTTACGATTAGCAACTTCAAATTTTGTAAAGCCAGTACGTAACAAGTCGTTTTCATAATTTTTTCTTTCCCAACCATATGGAAAAATCACGGAACCAGTTCTTAGCGCGAACATTTATTTACTCAATAAATTCCCAATTTAGACGTCAATAAAAACGATCATATTTCAATATGTACTTACATATTATGTCATAAAAGTCTGTAGTTAGTCGAGTCAGTATGTGTAGGAAGAAAAATCATAAAACGTACCATAACGGATCTATAAAACAATTGCTCCATATTTTGTTATGCATTTCAATTATACACAATACAAGAACGAGGTAATCGAATAAAAAACGAAGAGTTAAACTCTTCGTAAATTACTAGTACGTATGTTAATTTTGTTAATGTCAATTTGCATCAGTATTGTGAGAGTAATAACGGGCGCATCCAATATATGGAAGACATTCTAGTTGATTACCAAATCGAGTATTTCCCGTCTACGTGCCTTACGTCATAGTGTTACCAGCCGTAAGTTTTATGTGCGACATAAATTTTAGACGTGATATACATCTATATCAGTGTAAATAATATTTGGTAGATACTAAAAATTAAGAGCTATACTCAAAAACACTGGTTTACATTGTGAGATAATTCGCATCACATTTAATTTTCGAAGAACAATCCTTCTTATGAACAAACGGTGTATATAAGATACAGTTAATTTTTATACATAAATAATCTGGTTTAAAATTTGATTTTTTTTTGTTTTTTGTATTATATACATATAATTTTAAAAACAGTTGTGTGCGTACAGCATAACCGCTGAAAAACAAAACGGTCGTGCGCCACACACAAAATAACAACAAGAGACTAAGGTCACAACTTATCCTGAAGATACTATTATCACAGGCATGGTATTCCATGGTAGACAACCCATGGAGAGTTCAAGAAAAACCACACGCACACACACAATCGTAACTGAAAATTTAGTGGCAAACTTCGGAATCACAAGCTGTAAAACCTAAAGACCTAAACCTAAAATGGCACTCGTCACGGAACGACCGCAAAAAATTACACCGACCTGAGACAAAAATAGCTAGATGCTCTCTGACACACAAGATACACTCATAAGAAACTAAACAAAACGTAACAAAAAAAAATATTCAATTAATTTGTGCTATCTAAATGAGATTTAACTTGGCACATTTGACTTTTCAAAAACACGAGTAATTTAATTGACACGCGTTAAAGTAAAATACCAAAAAAAAAACGTATTTAACGATAATTAATTAATATAGGAACCATTTTATGCCTGCTGCCAACAATTTAGAACTAAAAATAAAATTATAACGTCCAACAGTAACTAAAAAGTGTAGTACTTCTTATACGTACGTATGTAAATAGATATATATGTATATAAATAATAAAACCTTTGGATCGAAACAGACTAAACTAAAAATGCTTATCGATAGTACTCTTTAAATAAATTCATAAAGTAATCTAACACTAAACTAAGATCAGTTCTGTAGGTAATGAGAGATCATACTACTTGCTTGGTATCTGTGTCTGGCCCTATAGAATATATAAGGTGTTTAGAACCAATACATGATGATTATTCTTGGCTAGAGTTACTACATATCCCTCCGACGTAATCTTCAATCCACAACAGCGTGACACCTATAAAGAAAAAAAGAATTAATGACATTTGTATTACATACAAACAACATAAGCAAGTACACTACTGATTGTAGGAAATTGTGTATACATTTCCAGTATTTACTGGTATTATAAGAATAAAGTACACTTTCAACACCTATTCATCGTAGGCATGGTACGTTCATCATGTGGCTTTAGTAGTGTTTACAGAAATGATCGAACCGGACCTAATACACTGTCAAAATTTTTAATAAATTAGTTATAATTATATATAAATGTCAATCTTGCACACTTAGGCAGTGTTATTCATCAACCGAGTTTAAATTAAAGTATAAATGACCAATATTATTCATATAGTAATTTACCTTAACAAAGACAAATTAAATTAAGTTTAATTTAACTAGGATAACCTCAGGATAGAAATAGGAATGTGATACAGAACCAATTTGACTTGATTCTTATCAAGCAAAGGTTTAGGTCAAAAACGGCTAAAACATATCCTAGGAACTGATGTCTTTTCAGATCACAACCTGCACATGCTACAACTACGGACTACGGCTGAGGTTTAAAAGTTTGAAAAGAAAATGTCCAAGACAAATAGATTTAGGAAAACTAGAAGTTCAGAAAACATAATTGAAATTAAAAGAATCTACAAACCAATGATTGGGGTGCTAATGAAATTAATAAAAAACAGTATTCCAAAAATACAAAAACCATCGCTAAAGCCTGATAAAGAACGAAAAAAAAAAGAAAAAGAAAGAATAACAAAAATATCTTAGATCTATGGATCAAATGTGAATATGGAAGAGTACGATCAGAACAAATACAATACTCCAGTACGCAGAGTCAAATTTTACCCCAAAGCCAAGAATCAGTTGTAGCAGCATGAAATTTGGCGAATAGCTTCTTGATACCATGTAGAATATTAAAAAAGTAGTTTACCAAACCCAAAAAAATTAAGAGTTTAATATTCGAATGTAGTTTATTGGGATTTTCTCGTAAAATGTTGGAACTACGGTAAAATGGTTTCTGAAGTCTCCCATATTGCTTTGTTGAGTTTTTTACGCCATATGTTCGTAATAAAGAACATCAAATGAGATAGTTTGTTTATTTAGACGAAACATGGAATTGGGTCATTCCATACCAAGTGATCAAATGAAAATTAACTCACTATTTTGTATGGTCTTGTTCTTTTGAAATTAAGTGTATACAGGTCAATTCTACTTGAACAATTTCACTGCATTAAATCAGGTAAACCTGTAGTAACAAAGAAAAATACTGTAAAATTGCACCTAATTTACATTGCCCTCACTGATAAAATCACTTTACTTGCAAGAAAACATAATTTTTAAAATAATGTATAAAATAATAGCTATTTATTGTATATATAGTTTTAGTAGGCAGATTATCCACGCAAGAATTTTTAATCGCGAGAACGAAGTTCGAGCGTTTAATTTTCTTAAGGGGATAACATGCTACTAAAACATATATACAATTTAATTGAACATAAGTAATCTGACAGTTCTAAAATTTCAATGTAATAGCAAATATTAGAAAATTTAGTGAAACTTTGGGCAGCTCTGCATTATTAGTTGCTAGGATGCTTGTTTATTTAAACAATATTTGTGAAAAAATTACAAATCGTTTGTGTGCGTCGTTTTGAAAAATGTCAGAAAGTGATTCTTTGCCGGTAGAAATTAAAGCAGAAGCTGAAGAAGTAACCCTGCAACTGTTGCCGGCCAAATCTAAAGATGCATACATAAAAGAATTTGCTACATTTAATGAATGGAGAGAGAAAAGAGGTGCAAACATCATAAACGAGGACGTCGTGTTGGCCTATTTTTGAAATGTAAGAAGCAAATTTGCCTCCTCGTCGATGTGGACGAAATATTCAATGTTAACAGCAACTTTGAATGCGCATAGAAATATTGACATATCAAAATACGGCAAATTAATTGCTTATCTCAAGAGCCAATCAAAAAGTACAAGGCAAAGAAGGCAAAAGTGCTTGAGAGGGGACACATCGAACAATTTTGAAAACAGCATCTGATAAAAAGTATTTAATGATGAAGGTACAACCAATTTTCTTTTCTTTTGTATTGGTATCTTAATTATTTTAAATATTTCTAGGTTGCTGTTATAATGGGTGTTTGTGGAGGTTTACGATGCAATGAACTGGTAAACTTAAATATTGAACATGTGAAAGATAAAGGATCTTTTATCTACGTGTCCATCCCAGAAACAAAGACCAATATGTCAAGAAGTTGCACTGTATTAGACGAAGGATTATCTGTTAATGTTATGGAGATATGCAAGAAATACATACACCTACGTCCTAAAAGTACTATTTCGCAGGGAAGATTTTTTTTGTGATATATAAATTCAAAATGCACCGTGCAACCTGTGGGAGTTAACACTATTTCCAGAATCCCCTCACAGATTGCTTCTTTCTTAAAACTACACGGCCATAGTATGCACCGTTCTTCGGCGACTCTGTTGGCTAATGCTGGTGGTGATATTCTCACTCTTAAGAGGCACGGAGCGTGGAGGTCATCTAGTGTTGTTGAGGGGTATATAGAAGAAAGCGAGTCAAATAAAATCGATATTGTTAGAAAAATTCAAGGAAAATCCAGCACAATGCAATAGATCTCCGCGATGCAGCCTTCCTCAAACGTGGTTTGTGTAAATGTAAATCCTGATATTGCAAATAAGTTTACTTTTGATGTTAACGTGAATGTTAATATTAATGTTAATAAATAATTACTAAACTTTCTGCAAATTTTTCTTGAATTTTATATATTACAAAACACTAATGTTTTATGGAATATAAATTATGGAATATAAAACACTAGTGGTGTTATAATACGTTTCATAACGGTATAATAATAGCTCTATAATATGGTGATTGTGGATAAAATGCTTTATTGTATCCTTTCACTTCTACAATTGAACACTTAAAAACACAACTCACGGTGCAGAGGCAGCTAAGCACACTGATTTGTGGACTGAGCTGCAGAGACAGATTTCATGTCTCTACTTGAAGTTTTCATGGCAAACCCCCCCCCCCCCTCTCCAGTACCAAATTCCTCTGGCTCATTCTAATTTCTTCTGCACATTATCTAATCGCCTTATGCAATAATAGTAAATCGATTTAATTTTCCATATTTTCATGATTAAATCACGTCATTTTTAACAAGTGTTTAGAATAAAGGCTGAAGGATATTCATATTTCATGTTGATGGCAATTCTATAATCTAATGATCCAATTATTGCCGTTTGGGTATGATCCTATTGAGATCCCAACTTGAAATTTTGCACAAATGTTAGTAATATTATTAAAAACACATTGTAATTTTTTAAAAATTTTTAATCATTTGCGGTTTTTGGAATTGACTTTTAAATTTTGAGTTTAGGGGTTGAAAATGTTTTCTTTTTAAAATAGTGTCATTTAGTATATCAAATTAAAGCTAGTTAAATTTTAAGAAGAATTGTCTTTATTTCATCTGTCTATCTTGATTCTACCTCAAGATATTATTTAACAAAACGTAAATCGACGCGAAAAATCACACAAAGATCGTAAAGGGGGTTTTTCTGACCCCCAATTTGGATTTAGGAAGAGTTTTTTGATTGAAACTTTAAAAATCGGTAAAAAAACTACAAGAGATAAAAAATGATTTTTTTCATATTTGAGTTTGGTTTTAGGTGTTTAATCAATAATTCAAAAATTATAAAAATATCAAAACATGAAGGAAAAAATTAATGTAAATTTTGATCACTTGATATGGAATGACCCATTTTCGAAAATGGTTCATCTCGTTCGTGGCAAGATAATAATGTCAAAACTATTAAGAAAATAAAAGGCAAAGGAAAACGGTTACTTAAAGCTAAATTTCTTTTGCTAGATTTAATTTCAAATTCATATTTTAGATGTATTATAATGCACGTAGGTTTTATTATATTATAATGACTTTATTCCTGGAGCATCACTAATCTTTTCATCCAACTCAAAATGTTCGGACTATCATGAAGAGATGAAAACAAAATTTTTTAATTGGTTCGATTATCAATTATTAAGAAACTTAGAAAATCCTTCTCTGATTATAATGGATAATGCTCGATAACATAGTTCAGTAGAAAAAATTCCGACATCGACATGGAAGAAAGCAAAGATTCAAGAGGGGTTACAAATTATCAGATACATCGCAGATACATTATGATTTGGATTTATTAAAACCTCGCATTAGTGCATCGATGAATTAAATTTAATTCAATAAATGTTAATCCTAACTGTATTAATTATATTATTTTAAAAATAAGCAACCAAAAACTTATATTGCTGATAAGTTGGCTGAAAGTTATGGTCACAACGTCCTACGTTTACCTTCGTATCGCTGAATTTTAACCCCATCAAACATATTTGAGATATCGCAAAAAATATTATAATAGGCATATAGGAAGAGGTGGCAGTGGCATGGATAATGCAGTTAGTATGTGGCAAGAATCATTAGAACAAATAACTTCTATCATGGGGTCAAATTCATAAAGCTCTCGCTTAAATTAAAAAATTTCCCCAATAACTGAGATAATACATATATTTGTAAAAGATGGTTTTTATGCAACTGAATTGAGCAACTCCATTAGATCCATAGACAATACTATTATATAGACAATAGATGTTAACAATAGCGTATGACCTTGAACTATACGCCAAAAAAAAAGGTTACAGTCGATAGAGAGCTCTGTTTATTTACCTAGTTTTAGGCACTTCGCATTTTCATACGTCAATGTCAGTCAATGTTAATTTAACGCACAATTTAAATTGTATGATATTGTTAATTATTATACCGTGTGTGCCGGATAATCTGAAGCATTCTGTTTAACATTTAAAAAGTCCGATTTGTATGTCCCCAAAGGTCAAAGTGTTTTTAGGATATTTTCACTATCAGAACACTTAACAATGTGTACTAGAACACGTTTTGCGTAATAATTTCTAAAATTTAACCAAGCATATTAAAAATATTTAATAATATTTGAAATTTACGAAGGTTCAAATCCCAGTCCTTTTTATTTTTGGGTAATTAATGAAATTGTAACGTATTAATTAACAGTTAATGAATTTCTCAAAAAATTGGTCATTCCTGTAGGAGTTAGGTGGTAACGAACGAATTAATGAAACACCGTTGTTATCGACGTTTCGACTGACTGAGGCCAGTCTTTTTTAAGATATCAGAAGGAATTAGTGTAGTCAAAGATTCTAAGATAAGTTCCTCTTTGGACCAGACCATAAAAACGGTGACCATTAGCGTAATTAAAATGTAGAAAATTTTACAAGACATGCAGTTTAACGTACATATACAAACACAGCCAGTCGAAACTTCGATAACAAAAAAGGTACCGTGTTTCATTGATTAGTTACCACCTAACTGTAACAAGAAAGCCCAATTTTTTGGAAAACTACAAGATAAATTAAGGAGTCTTCATCATCACTCAATATTAATTAACATGCACTTTTAGGATAGTCAACATCGGTTTCCAAAAAATTGTCCTAAAACATTTGAAGCATGGTTGATAGCAAGTGGCAACAAATATGTAACAGCCCTTCTACTTCGAAAGGTAAAAGATCTAACATCATTTTATGATTAAAACTAAATGCAATTTATTTGTTTATAGAACCAAAACGGGGATTACTAAGTGAAGTGAGAGTGTTGTTATGCTAAGAAATTACCCTCAAAAGCTCTGAAAATGTATCATAAGGTCAATTCATACAAAAGAAAATTATTATCATTAAAAAAGTACTGCAACATTCAGAAGGATATTTTAAGAAAAAATGTAGTACTGAGTCAAGTTTCCCAATAGAAGTTTTAACAAACATATGCAACAGTTTTTTACTAGCCAATCAAAAAACTCAAAAGTAAATCCTAAAGAAAGACGTTACACTCCTAAACATAAAATGATAGCTCTTGCAACATACAAAGTTCTAGTGCTTACAAGTAAGAGAAATATATATGACATACATAACCAAATATAATTTTTTAAATTTGCCACAAATATTTGCATGTCGACAAAGAGTTCGACAAAGAGAAAAAAAAAACATTGTAGAAATTACTCGGTAATGTTCCCATTGATACAGTGCATAAATCATTTATTGTTGGATTAAAAAAAATTAGTGAGACCATGAATGTGAAACAGAAAGTGTGTATTTTACTATTTGATGAAATGTCACTTGAACCAGACTTTCAATTTCAATGTGGGAAAAGTCTTGTGGAGGGTTTTGAATATTTTGGTGACTTTCGTACGGAAAATACAGCCATGTGCAAGTAATAACTTTTGATTTAATTTACTTCAATGATACATTTTGTTATATACATAGGTTTTTATGTTGTTAATGGAAATAATTTGGAAACAACCAGTTACGTACAATTTTACCAAAGGAGTCAACAAATCACAACAAATAATGGTTACAATTAAAAAAATTATTGAAGAAGCCACTGTTGCGACGTTTAATGCGATAGTATGTCACCAGGGATCAAATAATGTTAAGGCCATTAAAACACTTATAAGTGATACTAGGGGAGAATATTTAAAAAATGGTATAGTCGTGCGACACAACATTTTCGAAATTAATGAACAACAAATTATTCCCCTATTAGTCACTCCACATTTATTAAAAGGAATAAGGAAACTTGTTGCAAGGAGACATTGAGTTGATTCTTGACGATAAAGTTATCTTAGCAAAGTAGCAAGATGTTGAATCGGAATGGAGATTTTCATAGTGCAGAGTTAAGAGTTTTACCAAAGCTTACAGAGTGGCATGTAGACAAAACCAAATTAAAGAAAATGAAAGTTTCAACTTGTGGCCAAGCTTTAAGCCACTTTGTGGCTTCGGTAATACATTTTTTTGTACTCATAGCCTAAGATTACTGATTTCCTGGTTATTCTCGATGCATGGGAAGTTCCATTTCTCGCACCGCGGTGTTTTTTAGTTTCCGAGGGAATAGGGAAATTTTTATTAGGGTGGTATTAGTTGACAACGCAAAGCAAATTGTCAAGCAATCGGCGGGACAGTGCTACCAACTCAAATTTCTTGTAAACACAAAAATCTAAGCAGCGGCGAATTTATTTATTTATTTATGAATTATTATTACAATTACCAGTTCCAAAAATAATATACCCAACTTTTCCGAGAAAAAATTTCCCGCATTCGCACTAATTGTGAATATCATTTCAGACGTACAATTTCACGTTCTTTCTAAATCCTGTGTGAAAAATAGGGGTTCCTATTTTAAAAAAACCGAGTTGATTTTAATAAAAACATTTAAGGTGAAGTTGAAGGTCAATTTCAAGGTCATCACCAGATGCCCCCCTCCAAACCCAATAACTTTTATCTCAAATATATTTTCTGAAAGTCAAATTCAGAAATTAATTGCGTGGATTGATTAAAATGGGACACCTGGTATATAATATGTTAGTGTTAACGGTTAGTTAACACTAAAATTCTCTTGCAATATTGAATTTAATTTCTGTTTCAGAAGCATTATAGTGCACACAGGTTCAAATAATTGTATTAGTTCTGGAGCATCATTAATCTTTTCGTCCAAAGCAAGAGATGTGCCATTTTTGTACGCAAAACTGCTACATCCTTTACTGCTACAGCCACCTATACCACCCTATGACTATCTTTCACTAAGTAAAACGTCTATAATTGAAATAATACATACATTTATGAAATTCCTTAGACCAGGAAAGAGGGGGGACTAATAATACGCTATACTGCTACAGTACAGCAGTTGTGACCAAAATTAAACGTCCGCCATTTTAACGGAGGCACACAAATCGATTGATCCCACTTAGCATTTTGTGATTATTTTTGTTTATTTAATTGGGATATGTGTTCAAAAAGGGTATTATATTGGTGAATTGGGTAGTCTTTGGTTCTTAGAATCGGACCGAAAGAAAGTTTGACGGAATAACCTTCCACAGGCAAGAAAAACATTTGTACATTTATCAACGTTTCAATATAGTTTAATTTTACATGAAAATTTTAACCAAAACTGGTAGATTATGTTTACCTCTTCCAATTTTAGACTTTACTTGTAATATTAAAAATTATATTATACCATTTGAAGTTACTATTCATTCGTAATTTACTTTTTAAAGCGGCAAGGACACGTCGAAATCCCAGTGGCGTCGTGACTTAAAGAAGAAATTAAATTCCTTTCGCGTATTTACCAACAAATACACTTATTATGATGGATTATGACGTGCAATTAATCATTTAAATTAGATATGTATTGATTATCGATTTAATACGTTATTTTTAAATTTCTTTTCAGTTACCTACTGTTGATATAAACATAACCCAGCTTGTGCATCAGCTGTTTAAAACACAACAAAATTACATATACTCTGATTACAATTTTATTACCTATTATAATTACACCGATGGATAGAGAAAATCAAGAAATGATCATGTAAAATACTTTTTGATCCTAGATCTCTCGTCGTTTTGAGAATAGACGAAAGAAATTAGACGACACCGATGAAATGATCATAGTTATTACTCCGGTTATTACAAATGTTTAATTTAATTAATAATTCAGTTATAACATGATTAGTTTGACGCAAAAAGTAAAAAATTCATGCTTCGACTAACGATACATTTAAAATCCATTTTAGAAGAATTTCGAATTGCTATGTAAAAAGAACTTGACTGGACAACTGAAATGTATTTTATGAAATATACAAAAATTAATAACTTTCACATTTTATTTACATGAAACTACAAGATATGTGAGTTTTCTTACTGAAATACGAGTCAATTACAGTAAATCGAATTTTTATTAAATAGATTCCGAGTCAAGTAAATTTTCTTAACTCTAAATATTATATCATCCACTTCATCAATTAAATATTCTTCCACTTTTTGTCTATGTTTGCATACAAGTTGCCTACAGTTTTCCACAACGAATTGATTTAAATTTATTTACCATCAATTTCCAGACATGCTATGCTATAGTTTAAAAGTAACATGATTTGCTACATCTTTAACTTCAACCCCAATTAATTCGATTGAATTCAAATCTGTATGACTGTATGGGTGGTAATGATTGTGTTCGCCCATTAATTTATGAATTTAATAGTTTGTATGAACCAGTCGATTAACTTTGATTTTGTTAGAGAGCTCTGGTTTTGTTACACTTTTTTCAAATATGTATAATCTCATCGCATTTAACCACTTTTGCAAACCAGTTTTTTTCCAGGCACACGTTGAATTAGGCTAGGTAAGAATGTTATGGTATGAACTAGCACGGAATTAGATCTAAACATTTAGAATTAATTTTTCGGTTACCATTTTTTCATATCATCGTGATAATTGCCTGACTTCGATCTTGACTTAGAAATTATAAGAATGCGTTTGTCTTTTTTAAACAAAAACGTTTGTTCCCTTGCTACTGTCATCGTACATTCAATGCAACTTGTGCAGATAAAGATTCGACATTGTAAACAATGATCCTGCCTTTTACCAATTTTTTCGTAGTACGCTTTGGTCTTATTGCGGAAGTTTCTAACAAGATATTCCTGTTGTCGATGTTCTGCTATTTGAAACAACTTCTTCATTTTCTTATTAAATTGATATTTTCTTCAACAGCTGCAAACACCTTTTGCATCACACTTGTCGATGGTGGATTTTAAGATGCTGATTTGTTTTCCGAGATAAGTTAAACTTACTTTCTTTAGGGTTTGATGTACTTTCCTTAGCAATTCCATAAATTGTTCTGGTGGAAAGATCCTTTGCGTCTGCTATTATTTCAAACAAATAATTTCATGATCTTGACTGTGAACAACAACCCCACTCATGTACTACCGAACCCGATGAAATGATAAATTGTGTGTTGAAAAAGGGAAAGCAAATGACTGTATAAATGTATGAGTTGAATAGTAAGGTTTATTCTGAATATGTACCTGTAGAACAGGGTGTAAACATACTGTACATTTGTGAAATAAATTCAGTACATATGCAAATATAAAATTTTAGTTTGAATTAGTATTATTTTATCTGACTTAAAAGCACTTGTGTATGATGTGGAGCCCTCCCTCTTTTATTTGCAAGAATAATTTGCTTTCATGGGATGATGGCAAATAATGTTTGTACATTCCGCCACTGGAATATGCACAAATTTATACTTATCTATGAAATGGAGGTACTCGGTCACAAAAATTTGGGCACGATAACGAGCCCCCCCCTCTTTTCTGGTCTAAGTAAAATTGAAACTGACATATTTAAAGCAAAATGTGGTTATAATACATATGACAAAATTGTACGCGACATCAATGATGACGCAATTTCATACTTTCAGTGACCCTATTATTTATAGGAATTGACTATTTCAACCCCCCCCCCCCCGTATCTGTAATTGTAATGTACGACGAGAGTTGGCAAAAATGTAAAACGCACCGACTTCCGGTACACAGTTAGTCTGAAGACACGTAAAGAACCTATGTTTGACGATTGTTTGGCACCGACTAACATTAATATAAATATATACCGTTTACTTGTTCAGTGGTTTTATTATTTATTGACATTCGGAAACATCTCAGTGGCGACGAGGATAAACAAGCAAATTCCATTCACAAAAAATTGAAGACTGAAGGATACACGTGTGTGCAGACGATCCCGGTGGTTCCGTTAAAATTGTTAACGCAATATAATGACGCTTATAGGTAATATAGGTTTTAATGCAAAAGACGACAATTGGAATCTATATCAAGAGCAACTGGAACAGTATTTCCAAGTGAATGATATAATGGATGCAGATGGAAGCAAAAAAAGTGGCTGTTTTGTTAAGTTTAATTGGGTCGGATACATAAAGAATTTTAAGAGATTTATGTACACCCAAATTACCAAAAGAAAAAACATTTGAGGAATTGTGCGATTTACTGGAAAGCCATTTTCCACCAGTAACGTGTGTGTATAAAGAAAGAATTGACTTTTACAATGCTCGACAAGAGGAAGGTGAAACGATAAAAAGCTAGTAGCGCAAATACACAACTTATCTATGAATTGTGACTTCGGTAATAACCTAAAAACAATTATTAAAGACAAATATATGTGTGGGTTGAAGACTAATCCTATCAGGGAACCATTATTATGTGAAGAGCCAACAAAAACATCATTAGAGAAGTTACTTGAGATTGCGGCAAGCAAAGAAATGGTTAACAATGTAAGAAGCAATGACAAGGAGCTACACATACTTTCCAACAGGGAGTCGTCTAGGTACAACACGACAACATCAAATGGTCAAGCAGTAGCATCACATCAAAGGTCCCAGAGCACGGGCAAATGGAAATGTAAATGTTGCGGCTGAATGCATACAGGCAGGCAAACAAAAAAGTACGTACGCGAACTACAAATGTAATGCATGTGGCAAATTAGGTCATTTATCTAACGTGTGTTCTAATAACCAAAGGCGATGCTTATTAGAGTTAGAATCAGATATTGTAGAAATTAACAATATTGTTTTTCAAACTTGCGATCCATTGCTTTTATCAATTATTGTAAATGATAAGCGTGTTAACATGCAAGTCGATTCAGGCGCAGGTGTTTCTGTAATCAGAACAAAATGTTTCGACGTAACAATTCAAATTGTATTAATTGTATTTTAGAACCTGCTACAATCAAACTAAAAAGTTATACAGGCGAAATTATTGAGCCATTAGGATTAATTAGGGTAAAAATAGAGTATGAAGGGCGTACAAAAAGTAATTTTAAGT
The DNA here is from genome assembly GCA_030710515.1 of Abscondita cerata. Classification (NCBI taxonomy): domain Eukaryota; kingdom Metazoa; phylum Arthropoda; class Insecta; order Coleoptera; family Lampyridae; genus Abscondita; species Abscondita cerata. The sequence goes on along the minus strand of JALBCR010002838.1, from coordinate 14,273 downwards.
TGTAATTGCAATTAACGATAACTAATTTGCTAGGTAGAGATTTCTTAAGCACTTTTAATTTTAAATTAATTGCCGATACTAATGCAACTAAGGTTAACACTGAAGACAGCATAAATGAGATTTTATCTGATTTTAAAGAAATATTTTCTCCAACATTAGGTTGCTACAAGCACAAACAGTTTGATTTAAAGGTCAAGGATAAATCAACACCGATTTTCATAAAGCCCAAACCAGTTCCATTTTCATTGAAAAGCAAGGTGGAAGAAGAGTCGACTAGGCTAGAAAATCAAGATCATCACCCCAATAGAAACAAGCAATTGGGGTACACCGCTAGTTCCTGTTAGGAAGAAAGATGGAAGCATGCGGTTATGTGGAGACAAAGTTACAATCAATAAACATCTGGTAGGGGTGAAGTATCCATTGCCAAGGGTGAAGGAGCTTTTCACTAAATTAAATGGAGGTGAAACATTTTCAAAAATCGATCTAAGCAATGCGTACAATCAATTAGTTTTGACTGAAGAAGCTTCAAAATTGTTAAGTTGGAGCACACATAAGGGCCTTTACAAAGTAAACCGCTTACCTTATGGCATCACACCAGCTAGTGCCTTCTTTCAAAGAACGTTGGAAGGAGTACCAATTTCCTAGATGACATAATTGTGACAGGAAGAACAAAGGTGGAGCATCAAGCAAACTTGCGATTCGTTTTCAAGAGACTCAAAGTTGCAGGTTTAAGAGTAAAATCCGAAAAATGTGCATTTTTTCAGGAAGCAGCCGAATATTTAGGGCATGTGATAACGAAAGATGGGTTGAGGAAGAGCAATAGCAAAACTAAAGCAATTTCACAAGCGCCGACACCAACAAACGTTACACAAGTAAAAAGTTTCGCTGGGATGGTAAACAACTACGCAAAATTTGTTCTCCGTTTATCTCAATTGATGATGCCCACGTACGATTTATTAAAAAAGGGCACCAGTTTTAGATGGACACAAGATTGTGAAATTGCATTTGACAAAGTCAAGAAGATCATCGTCTCTGAGGAAATACTGGTTCACTTTACCAAATTACCAATGATACTTTTCAGACGCTTCAAACGACGGTATTGCAACAGTGCTAACGCACAAAATGGAGAGTGGTAAAATAAAACCGATAGCTTTTATTTCAAGAATTCCGATAGATAAAGAAGCAGTAAAAGGTTCTCGCAGTACTTAATGGGGTATGATTTTTCAATTCATACAGACCATAAGCCACTGGTTACCGTTTTTAGTCATTTAAAAGGGATACCGCAAATAGCAGCCAGCGGACTACAAAGGGTGAGCACTATATCAGATTTTCGTACCAAATAGAATATACAGGATGTCTCAAAACTCACGACCGTGCTCTCATAGGATGATGCGGGGGACTAAAATAAAGCAAAAAACAAGAATGAAAAATTTTCCAATCTGCCTTCGTCTGGGAGTTAGTTGAGAAAACGAAAATATTTTAATAAACTTTAATTCATAATAGTAACCAGTGATAATCACCTAAGATTACAAAAGATGTTCAAAAATACCACCTTCTACTTCAAGGCACCTATGCGCACGAGTTACAAGATTAGTCCGAACTTGTTGTAGCATGTGGTCATCGCTCAACGCCACAGCAGCATGCATACGGGCGATACACTCTTCCACCGTCACAACTGGTTCAGCATAAACGTGAGTCACTAACAAACCCTAGAAAAAATAGTCCAAGGTCAGGAGATGTCGGTGGCCATGGGATAGGCCCACCTTTTCGAGCCATCGTCCGGGAACTGTTCATTGAGAAAGTTTCTTACTTGCAGGGCATTATGTGCTGGTGCCCCATCATGTTGAAAATAACAGCGCAGTCTAGTTGCCAAGGGAAGATCATCAAAGAATGACGGCAGGAAGTGTCCAGTTAAAAACTGATGATAGGTGTCTCCAGTAAGGCGTGGAGGTAAAAGGTGGGGTCCCATTACAGTATTCTGAAAGATACCAGCCCAAACATTGAGGGACCAGCGTCTTTGGTGGCTTCTTGGCCGTGTGTTATGAGGATTTTCATCTGCATCAGTCAGGCGTAAAGATTATGCGTATTTATACTGCCTTCGGCAGTAAAAGTTTTCTCGTCGCTAAGCTAAACACAATCCTATCAACGAACTCTGGATCCTATTCTACATTTTGCACCAACCATCCACGGAATTCTGCTCGACGTTCCCTATCACCCTCATATAAAACTTGAACTTTCTGTGGGCGGAAGGGATACAAACCATTTGAACGTAACAGTCTATGAATAGTATCTTTACTGCCAGGCATGTTCCGTGCAAGTGTATGGAGACTTGTACTGGGTTCCTCCTCTATCCTTTCCAGAATCTCCTCTTCTTCAGCGACGTCTAAGAGGGGAGGACGGCCAACCATATTTCGTCGGCGATTTACATTACCAGTGTCGACTAATCGTTGCTCTATGCGTCTTATAGTTTGGAAATCTTTCCGCATAGACCCTAGCTGCAGCAGTGGCATTATCATTGGTGAAACCTAACACCTTCACCATATCTACATACTCTCGATTAGAATAGTATCGGTCCATTACACAAAATTCAACTTGTCGCGATAAGTCGTGAACTTTTATTACAACGAACCAAAGACCTAAACTTGGGTTTACTTTTTGCAAATTTGATAAACAGACAAAAAGTAGTCAGCTAAAGGTCACAAATACAAACACTGATATACCTGTCATAGTTCAAGAGCCCACTCGAAATACGTAAATTTTAGGAAATATTTTTCGTTTTTCTCCACCAACTCCCAGACGAAGGCCGATCGGAAAATTTTTCATTCTTGTTTTTCGCTCTATTTTAGTCCCCTGCATCATCCCCTGAGAGCACGGTCGTGTGTTTTGAGACACCCGGTATAAAAGGGATAGACAACGCAGTAGCGGACATGTTATCAAGCACCCTATCAACATTTCATAAGTAAGTATAGATCACGAGATCAAGACAACTTACCTAAAGTTGTTGGAAGAAGATAATATTCCAATTTCGTACAAGGAAATTCAAACAGAGACGAGGAAAGATAAAACTCTGACAAAAGTTTTAGATTTCATTTATTCAGGATCGCCAGAATACTCAGGAGGCAGAGCTAAAACCATTTTTAGCAGAAAAACGAACTCACATCAGAGCAAGGTTGTATAATGTGGGGCACAGGGTAGTCGTACCAAGTAAATTAAGGAACTCACTTTTGAACAATCTCCATGATTCGCATATGAGCACTGGTAACATGAAATCCTTAGCGAGAGGATACCTGTGGTGGCCAAAAATGGACGAACAAATAGAGATGTTAGGTAAAGCGTGTCAGGAATGTTTACTAACATCTAACAATCCAGAAACCAGTAAAATCATATCGTGGCCAACGCCAAAAGCACCCTGAAAACGGGTACATTTAGACTTCTTAGAATATAAGAAAATTTATTTTTTGTTAATAATTGATTCTTATAGTAAGTGCCCGGAGATTTGCAGAATGATAAATATTACAGCGGAGCAGACAATCATAAAGTTAAGGGAAAATTTTTCCAGATGGGGACTACCAGACGAAATTGTATCAGACAACGGACCACAGCTATCAAGTACGGATTTTAAGCATTTTTGAAGGCAAACGGCGTCAAGCATATAACAGCAGCACTTCCATCCTGCAACCAATGGAGCGGCAGAAAATGCAGTGAAAGCTTTTTAAAAAGTTTGAAAGCAGCATATCATAACGCGGAGTTCAAGAACACCAACATATACCTAGTAATAAATAGATATTTAATGAAGTACAGAAATACACCCCATTGTACCACAAATGAATGTCCAGCTATATTGATAGTAGGCAGAAAACTGAAAACGATCTTAGATTTGATTAGACCGCACAGCACCGAAGAATGTACAACACAGCCACAAGGGAAGGAAGAGACGTCAAATTAAAGGAAGGAGAAGTAAGAATGTATCAAGACGCAAATACAAAAAGCGATCCGCTTGAAAATAGCAAAGAATCGAGTTAGGTACCTAAAACGCCTGCATTGGTCACAATGCGAGATAATTTATTACAACTACCCAACAATAATGAAATCGTTATGCAGACACCACCAGTAGTAGTAAACGATAGACCTAAGCGGAAATGTAAAATGCCAGCTAGATATAGATAATTTATTAAGAACTCCTAGGAGAAACATTAAATTAATTTTAAATGTTTTTGTTAAATAAATGTATATTGTATATGTACCAGAAAATTAAGAAGGGAGGTGTAATATACGACAAGAAAGTTGGCAACAATGTAAAACGCACCGACTTCCGAAGACATGTCTGAAGACATGTAAAGAACATTAACCTATGTTTGACGATTGTTTGGCACCGACTAATATTAATATAAATACAGTTAACAGAAGCAAACATGCGACCTGGTGGGCGGGTACAATGTCGCTGTGCTCTAAGTTAGTACATTCAGAGAAACAAATAAGAAGAAAACGAACGAAATAATGAGCTCGTGAGCAGCGAAAACAACAACAAATAAACTTTCGTCGGCGAGTATACCGCTACGGCAATTTGTATTGTGATTGGTGGATTGCATTCCCGCTATCCATTTTTAAATTTAGTTAGCATATTTTCCGGGTCCGATGTTTGCTTCTGTGCGCTGTATATACCGTTTACTTGTTCAGTGGTTTTATTATTTATTGACATTCGGAAACATCTTCAGTGATAAATTAGAAAACAGATTTGAGTGAGGCTCAACTGCTGACATCCGTACTGTTTCCATATCGAGACCATTATTTGCATTGCCTGCATTAAATACCCGTGAATGTGTATATATTATTGATTTCTTTTGTAATCCTCGAGTGAATTAAAGATGTTTAACTTTAATTTAGTTTTGTGATTTTAGGGTACCTTCTCTACTACAAGTTACTTTTTGTGTTGCGATTTTAATTTACTTGACATCGTTATTAGATTTCTCAATGTTACTTTACTATTTTCGGAAACGTGCATCGTGCACACCTACATTTAACTGAGCGGATAAGTATACTCGGTCGATAGTTCTTTTTATGACACTAATATACTATTTACTAACCCAAAAAGCATAATTTTTTAGTTAAACAGAGTTACAAACTTTCATTATCGATCAAAGGAATGAAACACTAAATTGCAGCGTCTATTTAACAAACAGAAAACACAAAAAACTGCACCAAAAAACTTTACTCGGACACGTGTTTCAATAACTAAGCTATCATCATCAACGATACCGGTATCACCAAAAAAACTTTACTCGGACACGTGTTTCAATAGCTAAGCTATCATCATCAGCGATACAACACGTGTCCGAGTAAAGTTTTTTGGTGCAGTTTTTGGTGTTTTCTGTTTGTTTTCATTATCGAATGAAAATTTTGCTTCAAAAAGGCATCAAAAACCTTTGATGTTCTGGAGAATAACAGAACCTGTAAATCCTTACTTAAGCAAAGCCAATTTTCCAATTAAGGAAACATTCGTATCGCGTTTGGAGATAAGTTTCTTACATGCGGTTTTCGCATTAAATTAAAAAAAGACTGCGAACGCCTAATGCGTTCTCTCCTAATGTTCCCTTAATGTAACACATAAATTTGAATTATTTCGCTGCCCACATTGAGTAAAAGAATTGTGAGATTTCTGCCCCTGAAAGAGTTCAAATGGATAAGATATTTGAACGATCTAAACTTATGCTTGAAATAAAGAAATCTCAAAACAGTAAATTTAATTAATTTTACATGTGAATGACGTAGACCACATGATATGTTGGTGAGAGAAATATGATGTTAAAAATCTAAAACAAATATTATCGTTTCTTTTTACTTGAAAAAATTATTCATAGCGTGTTTTGGCAATAACAGTGATTCTGTAACAAGGTTAGAATGAAAAATCTATACAAGCTGAAGATTCCGAACGCAAGCGTTAGCGAATCAAAGTCAATAGCACAGTATATATTAGTGAAATGAAACTTACCTTGACATACGGGCATTCAAATTCAGACACGAGAGAGCCATCACGAGAAAAAACTGCCACATGAAAACGATTTCCATGCGAATCTCCAACAAGGACATCACCAGCATCCGATATGTCTATACCATTAGGAAAATTTGTTAGATTTTCACAACCTATACGGCGCAAAAATACACCTTCATCGCTAAATACAACCACATTGTGACCTTTAAAATCACAGACGTAAAACTCTTTACCTGAAATAAAAAAATAAATAAATAAAGTTTTTAAGTAGAACGTAGCTAATTTACCATGAATGGCAATATCAGATGGTTCACGCATGTAATCGCTGCAGTCAAACCACCTTAACAAATCTCCACTTTCAGAAATAACAAATACTGTTGGACTGACACTATCAACTGCAACTATTTCTCCAACAGCGGTCACAGCTAATCCTGCTACAATGTCAATATAACGAATGGCAATTTTCTTAATGAAATGACCGCTTTTGGTGAATATTTGCATACGAGACCGTTCATTTCCGCGATCGCACACTACGTATTTTCCGCTTGCACGCATTACAGCGACTTTTCTTGGAAACCATAATTGCCCTTCTTCTTTACCAGGAATACCAAATTGAAACTTAAACGTTCCCGTTTTCTCAAACACCTAAGGCATAATATAAGTAACTTCACGAATAATACAAGTTTCGAACCTGAATGCGATGATTATTAGTATCGGCAACGATAATGTCTTCTTCCAATCCTAAACAAAAACCGTGGGGAGAATTAAATTGTCCCTTGCTAGGTCCCAATTGACCAAATTTGCATCTTATTTGCATAGGACTGACTTTATTACTGCGCGGCAAAGCTGTTGCGCTGCTTGTAGCCGCAATCGCGTTCAGAGGATCGGTTATTATATCGTCCGGTGTAGATATAAGGGGTGAAGTTGATGCAGACACACCTCCGAATCCATTTAATAAGGAATTGCTCATATTGTTTATGGATGTAGCTGGTGAATTGGAGCGAAGCAAAATCGCGCCATTGTCTAACAAAACAGATATTTTAATATTCAATAACCACAATTATTTGCGAGTGAAAAAATTGAATTTAGTGAAATCGTGAGGTCACAAAATGTTGTAAAGTTTAATTAAATAATATATGAATCAACTCAAAATGGTTTATGAAAATGTTCTTTGAAGACACTTTCGTTTGATTCTTTGAAAATAAAGTTAGGATTCAGGTGAGGATGTAAAAAAAATTAAAACTTGTGTATTCAAAAAACATTTATGTAGTCAACGTTTTACAGTATCATTTCCACCAGTATTCGCTATAACATTTATTACCTGCATTACCGAGCCCCAATTTGGCAAGTGAAGTCAGGTTTTTATAAGCGGTATCTGTGGTAAATAAGTCGGCGAGAGTAGAAAACGAAGGTGACGGTGAAGTAGCAGCGCTAGCTGAATTTTCTGCCAAGCTAGCTAATTGGGCGATGTTGTATTCGGCCATGCTAGTGAAACCTTGAAGCGCAGCCGCGTTGACTTGTGCCGGTGGACTGTGTTGCATTGATAGTCCTTGTAGACTGGCGGCTAAATCACCATCAAAAGATGATTGCATCGAAGTAGATAAAGAAATTGGGCTGCTGTTCGTCAAACTTGAACCTGTACATCCGTTGCTTAACGTTATATTAGGACCATTTATCGTTAACGGAGGGAGACCTGTGGTAACAGAAAGTGGACTACTAGTATCCTTATTGTATACTTCGTCACTTTCGGTATGAAATTTTCCAAAAATGGTTTTTACGGTTTTTTCAAAATCGCCAAAATTTGCACGAAATTCGAGAGAAAATGTCTTTTCAGGTTTTGGAGTATTATTTATCAAGTTGAGCAGTTGAGTGCCCACAGTTTTATGCAGGTACATGATTTCCGCAATAGTGCCATTTTCGGTTAAACGTGTAGTAAACTTGCAAGCGTCTTCTAAAAGCGAAATATATTTTTCAACCCGTTCCGTTATATCCATGATTTTAAGTTCTCTCTCGTGATGTAAGTCATTTAATTCTTTTAAAGCGTCATCGCGACATTTTTCCAATACGGCTTTATAACTATGATACGATTCGTTAATCAAATCTTTGGCAGTTGAACGCTGATGCGCCAATTCTTCTAAACTATTGTTTAATTCTCCAGAAGTTTTTGTAAGAAGTTGTACTTTATCTTTGCCGTCTTTAAGCATTTTTTCAACTTCTTGACGCACGCGCATTTCAGAATCTAACATCCCTTCGCATTGGTGACCCGAGGATGGTTTGTGGTCACCTTTCACGCATTCGTTGCATATGGGCACGTGACAAGTACCGCAATAATATAACAAACTCTCGGTTACGTGAGTATCGCAAACTAAAGGTTTGTGAACCGTAATTTTTTTCCCATTTTTGCGCATGTCGGCTAAACTTATAACTTGGTGATGTTCAAAACATCTCATAAAGTGATGCGCAGAATCGCAATGACCACACAACAAATTATGACAAGTACAACAACGAGAGGTCGCTATTTCTTTCGCGGTACAACAAGTGCAGTGAAGATTGGAAGAATTTGACACATCGGATATATTGATAGTCATCACATCTAAAGGTAAGGAGGCCAATCGCTTTGTACCTACCTGCATAATAAAAAAAAAAGTTCCGTTAATTTTTATCTCAAAAAAAAACAAAGCTGAACTGACTTACTTTCGTATCTTGATTGCAGGTAGGACACGTAATATTGCAATCCGTCATTCCGTCTCCTCCTTCTCCAATTAGTTTTTTTTCTAAGCAATGCTCGCAAAAAACGTGCAAACATGATAATACACGAGGTACAACCAACCTTTCTCTGCAACAAAAACGTTCTTATTATTCGATGATAGCGAACAAATCAAAACAAAACAGTGTTTCATTACAAATGATTTTTTAAGAACAAAATTGTATTGTAGTATCTGTAATTACTGCGCTAATGAAATTGAAATATAATTCACTGTTTTCTGAAAAGAAACTAAAAATAGTCTAAGTATTAATTTATAAAAAGATAAAAAATTATAAAACAGAAGCAACTAAGAGGTATAATCAATTCTTTCATTATTATATAAATAGAGCGTGTAATAATGGAGCGCCGCCAAACTGCATAAGCACTTCAATTTTTCCACAGGTCCTTCGTTTACACAATGTAGTAGTAAAATAATGCAATTTTCGATTTAGAAAAATTAATTAGTTTTTATTACCACGTCAAATAACTAAAATCAATGTCAGTGACGCTTTTGGCGCATTGCAGTTTTTACAGAACATAAACAGAAATGTTGAATCCCTAGTTGCTTAGACGGTAGATCAGAAATTTCTAAAACAGAGTGAAATAACGTTCTAAAAGCAGTACGACAAGAAAAAAAACAAATTAATCAAGCGTGAAAAGCAAAAACTTTTACTTTGGTTCCCTTGGACCAATAAATAAGGTTACAACCAAACGACTCAAATACAATTCGAGTTCAAAATTCTAGACATGCGATTTTGTTAAGTAGGCAGAGCTTCACTAGCTCATCATAGGTATAAATGTACTTATTCCAAGAACAATATCTCAAAATTTTTTGATTATCTGTTGGTTTTACAAATGTTTGTTTGTATAAAATCCTTCAAAAAAAGATGTAAAAGAGAACAGCAACGTATTGTTTACGTATTCTAGCATCAAGATTGTATTGATTTCAGTGTCATGAGTATAATGTGATATTGCCAACATTTAGTAATCTAGTAAGAGGACCGAAATAGTTATTTTCAGTACTCAAAAGCGTCATCGGTACATACACAAGAAAAGTCACAATTCAAAAATTGCCATTTTTTGAGTTAAATGCATAAATAAGTTTACCAAATAATTTAGTTTTGCCCAAAAAAATTTCATAAATAGTTATTAATGTATCAAGGCACTAAAGTTTGATTTTTCATGACGAATGTGTTTTAGTTGCAGAGGCGATAGCCGAGGCAAATAAAACATTTTTAAACATATTTGAGTTTAACTTACTTTCGGTGGAGATGAAGTTGCCTTGAAAACAATAGGTTATTCGGAGGAAGAAAAAAGTGAAATAATAAGGTTATTTTATTCAAATATCCGCGTTGCGATATGTAGACCTGATTATTATCAAATATACCCGGGCAGAAGAATACCGTCAGTGAATACTATTAATAATAATTAATTAATTAAGAAGATATCTTCTGAGTATTTCATCACAATATGCAAGCCTTTGTCTTCTGTGTTCGTCGTTTAAATTTTGCACAGAAAGAAACCTATAGGGGTGGAATTTATGACGTTTTAGGGTTCGTTGAATTTTGTTACATGTCTTTCCAGACAAGTAAAGTAAAATATCCAGTTCGTCATTTAAATATCTTTCGACTGTCCTCTTCTTTCGTTGAACGCAATTGAGCTCTTTAAAATGCCTAATTATGTTCATAATAGTATTCACTGACGGGATCTTTCTGCCTAGGTATATTTGATGATATTCATGTCTACCTATTGCAACGCTGATATTTGAAAAATAACCTTATTATTTGACTTTTTTCTTCCTCCGAATAATCCATTTGATAGATGTTTTCAATAATTTTAGAAGTAAATTAATTTCTTCAATAAGGTTTAATTTTTAATTAATGACTAACTTATGTGTAACTAACATTGTTTCGTTGCTAGGGTTACATTTATTGCAAACGTCGACGTTTTCAAGGCAACTTGATCTCCAGGAAAAATAAGTTATAAACTCTAATATGTTGAAAGTGGCTGAATCAAATGCCAAGGAATTATATATATTCGAAATTAGAACAAAGAGAACTTTCATTTGAGATAATAATATACAGGGTGTTCCATTTAAAAATTATAACTCAATTAATTTTTACAATGTTGTGAAGTCAATTTTTTATTTCCTCTATTACCAAAGGAGAAAAAATCTAAAACTTTTGAATTTAAAGTTTTTTTCCTAACTCATAATAAGAGCTGTAGGTGAGATTCAAAATATAATGAATAATCCTGTACATATATTTTTTCCAAAAACCAAAATTTTTAACAAAATCTCATAATTTATAACGTTCTTTAAATAGCAAATGTAATCAGCGGTTTTCTTTTTTACGTCAAATGTTTCCACCGCGCATGCGCGATTCTAAAATTTACATAGTTTTACACATTTCTACCGGCGAAAACGTGAACTTAAAAATCGTCGTATAATGAATTACTTTAGTGCCGATTTTTTGTACTGTATTAACCCATTTCAAAAAAAAATTTGATTTCTAGAGGTTTGGGCAAAATTTTAAATCGTCGCTGACACTTCAGTCGTATCGCATTTGCCACTACGATTTTCCAAAGTTGACAATCAAAAACGGTCAAGTACTTAATTTTTTGAATTGCAGCTACTATTTCTGACGACAAAAATGGATGTAGAATTAAAATTTAGGGCCAGTTTAATTAACAGAATGCATTGCTATCTAGTTTTTAAGGTATTAGCAATTTTTTATAAAACTACGCTGTTGTTCCATTTTTTTTTTGAATAATCAAGGAAATAAAAAAAAATTGTGGAAACTACGTCTGACATTGAATTGAAAGTATCATGGTCATATTCCCCATACTTTCTTCTATTTTTGATTAAAATTCGGAGAATTTATCTATAGGCCGACATGGATATATTTGGTCCCCCATAAAGTCCTGCATGTATGTGATATCTCATAGAGTACTGGTGCTAGAAACTCGAGGTTTTTTTTAATTCCTTGTACAAAACTTAGTTTAAATAACAAATTTTAAGACTTCTAATTTTGGGAAATTATCTACACCAACTGTGCCTAATTGGATAATTGCTGTTGTATCCATCTTGAAAAGTATTAATAAATAAAATAGAGCTAAAAATTCCTGGAATCTGTTACAATTTAAACACAGTCATTGCCAACATATTCCCGACATACTTTTTATAAGAATTTAAAGGCCGGTTGCACCAACACAACTTAACCTTAAATAGTGCTTAAAAACTAATGCCTATATTTATAGTCGAGCAAGGACTTAAGTCTTAAATTTGTCTTAGCCAATTTTGACTTACGGTGGGTTTAAAAGCGGAAATATGCACATACATTTTTGTGAGTTTTGACCAAGATCTACTTAAGAATAGAAATCTGAAAATCTTATCAAAAACATCATAATTATTTCTATTCTTTGTTTAAGTCTTAGGACCAGTTGTACAATCAACTTAGCAAGTTTAGAAAGGTGAACAACTAGCTTTAGTTACCACATGTAATGCATATTAAAGCTACGAAATCGCAGTTGGATAAATTCCAGGATAACTGAGTTATTTAATTTTTCCGAAGTCAATTTTTCCGGAAGAAATGAAATAATGCGAAAACCCTCATTTTTAGACACTATGTATAATGTATAAAGTTACATTAGAATTTCCCAAGGAATCCAAATTTGTAATAAAAATGGGTCGTTCCATTAAAAAAAAATATAACTTTGGTATGTCGCATTTTTATGGAACACCCTGTAAAAACGAAAATAATTTTAAAATGCGCAGCTCATTGATTTGCACAACTTTCATTGCCAAAGTTTTGTTCTAACCTCAATATTTTCCGAGATATCCAACTTCCTCGCACTAATGGGCCACCCGGTATATATTTTTGCATTACAATTTCATACATTTGGAAAACAATGACATACATTATTCGGAGTATAAGCGCTTTATGTGCTTCGGCTGATTTAGCTTATACTCCTACTAATATAAATAACTATTAGTATTGTGATATGACTTGGTTATTACAAAAAACGCACCCTTCAAAGAATCGGTGAAAAATAAGTAATAACAAATAAAATAGAATATTTCAGACACATAATGAGACGACGAAAACAAAGTGGTAAATGATAATGAAAAAATAAATAAAGGAAAACTAAGAGAGAAGGAAAATGTCATTGCTTAGAAAATTATTAGAAAAAAGTAAAGATAGCTGTGATAATCGTCACTATCCGCTAGAAGGCGGAACATCAACAAGATGAAAATGATTTAATTTCAACAATTTTAAATAAAAATTTTAATAAAAACTAATACATAGAAACCATTCACATTTTTTTTTCCACCTATAATTGCACAAGAGGTTTGTATTTTGCCGAGTAAATTTGAGTTGTTTAATGAAAATCTGCTGTCTAGCAATTTGACGAAAAAAATTAAACATTTGTTCGAGTCAATTTACTAAGAAAATGGATTAGAGTTTAAACAGCACAAATTTACTCGTTAAAATACAAACCACGAGTGTAATTCGGCAGAAAAATTTAATAAATTAAACCTGTATTATATTGATCAACATGTTCATGAATTTCTTGACCAATTTATTCATCAACTTCTTGTCAAAAGATAAGGCCCTTACACTAGCCAATAAATTCATGAACTTGTTTGAAATTTTAGAATATTACCAATACAATGAATGTATTATCACAAAAGAGGTGACAACACTTGTACCAAAATAAATTTGTAATTATAAAGTTATGGTTTTATAGTTTTCATTGATTGCTTCTTAGACTAAATATAAGTACCTAGACGAGTAACGCCATATTCGCTTTATACCGACATTTATTATTTTTATTATACAAAGCTTCCCAATAAAGCTTAAATATCTAAAGTACGTGATTTGTGAATTGATTATTATTATGCATTTGCCGGTTATTAGAGTAAAGTCAACATCGGAAGATACCAATCTGCGCGTAAAACGTGACGTTCGAGTGTAAAGCCCAAATCAAAAATATACACTTATAATAAAATAAAAGTACCCCCATAATGTTAACCCCCACCCACCCAATAAACCCAAAATAGTATATTAAAGAACTAGTTTCAGAAGACGCATTTTATAAGACAAGTATAGTTTCAAAAATGATCCGCAAAGCGGCGAGTTTTCGAAATTACGAGTTGCTAAAATGCCTTCTGCTGTCATTTGTGTAGTTTTTTCGTTTTTTCATAAAAAAAATCGTAATGGAATTCAAACGTAATAGTGTAATTGCACTGTATTTTGCTGGAAATTCACAAACAGCAAGTTCGTCAGCTCCAGCATTTGAATGTGAATAAAATGTTTGTGTATCAAACCATAACTCGATACAACGAAACTGGTAGCATCGCTAAACGCAACAGAGGCGGTCCTAAAAAGACAGCAACATCAAAAGAAATGATTCGAAAGGTGAAGAACGAAATCCTCGTCAAAATGCCAATCAATTAGCAGCACGTCTGCATGTTTCACGATACATCATTCAAACCATATTGAAAAATGAACTACACTTGAAGTCTTACAAGATACA